>CM076468.1:17650017-17657517 GCA_038419695.1 Scomberomorus guttatus | reverse complement strand
GTCTGCGACCAGACGTTCAGCTCTCAGACTCAGCTGCTCAGACACCTGCAGACGCACTCTGTGGAGGGCGCCGAGCCGTCCTACAACTGCCGCTTCTGTGACCAAACCTTCTCAGGTAAACCTCGGCAGGTACATCTCAGGAGATAGTGACTCCATATCTGAGCTGCACAGTTCAGTCTTTAGCTGGCAAAAAAATCTCAAGTCGAGGTCCACTTACTGGAGCTTAAAGTCCTGTTTCACTCAAAAACGTCTTTTTCTTCTTGTTCCTTCATTTGGATGTTTGAGCTTCACTGCAGAATGACGTATGTTCAGAGTTTGATATGGCATGATCTGTGACATCACAGCTACTCCCATTGAAGTTTGGAAGTTGATCACCATTATTTTCCATGTTGAGTATACATTTAATATTAAACAGTACAGTAAATGAAACACACATAACTAATGTTACTGTGTTACAGTTTAAAAACATGTTCTTGAAAGTGCTCCAGATGATAATAATAATGTGTTTAATGAGGCCAACACCTTCAAATGTGAAAACTCAAATTGTAAAAGTACTTTGGATAAAAGCATCAACTCAATCTGCTGATGACCAGTGTTTTTTTTTTTTTTCTCATTAATTAACGATGACATTTGTCTCTGCTCTGCAGGAGTGACTCAACTTCGTATCCACCAGCGAACACACACTTTCCGTTCATACCAGTGTGACCAGTGCAACAAGACGTACGGCTCGCTGACCGGCCTCCACTCGCACCGAGCCAGTCACTCGAGCGAGAGCCGCTTCCTGTGTCCGCAGTGCGGGAAACGTTTCAAGACCCGTGACGGGCTGGAGGGCCACCTTAGGACGCACACAGGGGAGCGACCGTACCGCTGCCCCTACTGCCCCAAAGACTTCACCGCACTCGCCGGCCTCAACGTGCACGTGCGCCGGCACACCGGGGAGCGGCCGTACGTGTGCACGGTGTGCGGGAAGGGTTGGCCATCTGGAGGCGACCTGCAGAAACACATGAGGACACACACAGGTGAACGTCCGTACACCTGTCCAGAATGCGGCAAGGCCTTCTCCATCTCCTGTCACCTGACCGAACACCGGCGGATTCACACCGGTAAGTTCACCATCACAACATTTCTTTTATAGCTGCAGCTTCTCTTTATTTGTTTTAAATGACAGTAAACTGAACGTCTTTGGGTTTTGGACTGTTGGTCAAACAAAAAAACAATTTGAAGATGTCACCTTAGTTTTTTCTCTATATTTCACTAACTTTTTGAAAACAAAACAATCAATTAATTGTGGAAGAAATTGTCAGGTTAATCAAAAACCAGAATTGTTAGCTGTAGAGCTGCAACGATTAGTTTGACAGAAAAAGCAAAAACACCAAAAATTCTCTGGCTTTTAACATTATCTGAGGTCTGTTGTGGCATAAATATACATAAATATTCTCTGGTTTCAGCATCTTAAGGGACAGTTTCTTTTCAAAAATGACTCAAAACATTTAATCAATTATCATAGTCGTTGGCGATTAATTTAATAGTTCGAATCGATTAATCATTGCAGCTCTAGTTATGTTCAGATTTTAGCTTTTAAAGTCAATGTTATGTTTTCACCATGAAACTTTGATACTGCAGATGGATGCACACATGGGAGGAAACTCGTTATTCCCCCTCTGATACTTCCTGGTTTCTGTATATTCACATATTTCTGTAATCTGTCTGTGTTTTCCAGGAGAGAAGCCGTTCTCGTGTCCTGAATGCGGTAAATGTTTAAGGAGGAAGTTTGATCTGAATAAACACATGTTGTCTCACAACAACATCCGTCCCTACGCCTGTGTGTACTGTCCCAAGAGCTACACCCGCAAAACTCACCTCAACAGACACCTGCTGACACACCGGACTGCTGGCAGCGAAGTGGTCGTAGAAACAGGCGACGAGGCCTGATGTGATTCTCCCTCATATTAATAAACTGTCTATTCTTGTTGGTTTGAAAAGCTAAAAGGATCATAAAGGTGTTTTTCATGCATGTTTTGTGAAATTCAAATCTCATATTCTGTTCTTTCTGATCATTTTCCAAATCATTCCATCAGTTTTGTAATTGATTTCTGTCCTGCAGAGAGAGATTGTTTCGTCAGGTTCGTTTTCGACTTGCTGTAGTTGAGTTGTGAGGAGGAACTGTTGCTGTTTTGCAGTTGACTATGAAACTTCAAATCTCTTTCTAAGCATACTTGAAAGTAGCGCTGAAACGATTTAGATAATTGCTTAATTGTTTAAGTCATTTATCAAACAAAAAAACACACAAACATTCTCGATTTCCAGCTTCTCCAATGTGAAGATTTGCTGTTTTATTTTCTTATAAACTAAATATGTTTGACTTACTGTTTTCAGGCATTTTATAGACTAAATGACCTTTCAATGAATCATAAAAATACTCAACAGTGATCAATAATGAAAACAGTCTTAAACACACACAAGAATATTTTTCAGAATAGTTGCTGCTCAAGGCTGTGTCACATGACGAGAAAGGAACCTACGTTTCTGTGTACATTACCGACACTTTGTGTTTAATGTGGAGTTGTGTGTTGCTTCCTCAACTGGTCAGAAATAACTGACTTGTATTGTAATGCAGTGTCTGTACTGAACATCACACCTCAGATATACAGACAGATGAGGAAGCATTTAATGAATATTAATTAATTTCTCCTTGCAGAGTTGGTTGTTTGAGAGTTAACAATGCTCTTCATGGTCAATATAGCACTAAATCCATAAATTTGTGTTTTTTACTACCTTGAAGCACAGACTTTGGATGGTGTGAAGCAACCAAATTTCTGTCCAGCACCAAATCACAGCTCACAGAAAAATCTCTATTAGGTCGTAATTATGACTTGAACTTTGATGATGCTGTTTACAAGTTGGAAACTGGTAATCATGGTAACTCTGAAACCACATGAATCTGGTAAAACTGTTCAGATTGGTTGGCCCCGCCCCTTGCACAGAGACTCCACCCCTCACACAGAGACCCCACCCCTCGCACAGAGGCCCCACCCTCCCGAGCCTTCAAGAAGCAGGATCTTTTTTGTATGTTTGTATAACCTGTGTCATCTCTTTAATGATGTCACTGACATGGGTCACTGACTTCACGAGGAGCTGGACAGGTTCATGGTTCTCACAAGTGTGAAAATGTTAAAAAAAATAACTGTTATTTTCTTGTATTTGATTGTGAACACTATTCATTTTAACCACCTGATTATGAGTAAACTGATTTTTACCACAAGGTGATGGTGAAAACTGAGCATTATGGGAAATTGGTGTTTGTGTTGCCATGGAGATTTTTTATCCATATACTGTACTTTGTTTATATAAAAGCTGCTCTGTAAAATGTTCTGATGTCACTCTTAATATGTGACTTTTAGTTGTCATACATGATGAAATGGAAGCATGGATGGATGTGAACAAACTTTATTGGCATTATCTTGCTTGACAGGAAGAACAGGAAAAGATGGATTTTGTGTCTAGTCGTCGTCTCCTCCTGACTTTTCGATAACTTTTCTCATCCACCTGCTCATCCTGAACAGGTGAGTGTAGAAGCCGTACTTTCCGTCGCGGTCGCAGCCCTCGCCCCACGACACGATGCCCATCTGATACCAGCGGTCTTCTGCCGGGTGCTGGACAGAAAAACAAATGTATTTAAAACTGTCCAAACATTTATAAAGTTAATGTCAGAGCTGTTCTTCTTCTCACCTTCATCACAAACGGTCCACCGCTGTCTCCCTCACAGGCGTCGCCACGCTTGGAATCCTCTGGTTTATAACCTGCATTTTGGTGGGTTCTCGTGTTAAAAATAAACCTCTAAACTACTCTGAAGCGGTCTGATTTACATGCTGAGTGTAGAAATCGAAACCTTACCAGCGCAAAACATGTTGTCTGTGATCTTGACTGACGTGGAGCTTCTGCAGATGTCCTGGTCCACGATTGGTAGATGAATTTGCTGAAGGACTGTGGGTAAATTTCTCACTGAGGGGTTCCAGGTTTCCTTCAGGTTCCCCCAACCGGTCACTCGACCCTTATAGCCTTCAGTCATCAGACTGCCGGAGAAAAACAACAATCAGATGACTCACAGAAGCCAGTCAGAAAACCTGAACACAGTAAAGGTCTCAGCAGGCTTCAAACAAACTAAGCTGGACGTTTCCAAGGACTACAGTGGTCATACCTGCTCTGAATAGCTACACTTGGCAAAAAGCCTGTTGCCATAAAAAGGGTGAGACATCATCAGACAGTTTCTCCTCAAAGACATTCATGGTGTTCAGTTAACAGGAAAAGTGACTGAAGGAGTAAAAAAAGAGCTTCAGAGGGAAGTTCAAATGCTGCAATTTTTGTAAATTTCCAAAGCTGCACCACCCCCTCTATACAGTTTCCATCCACCTGTTGTGCATTTTCAATTTGAGAATAAAACACTGACAATTCAAAACAATCATATATATAAAAGGTTTTTATGCTTGGCTGAGGTGGAAAAGTTGGTGTATCCATTAGAAGCAAAGTGCAATGTTCTCTCTCAACAGTAAATCTCTCTTCTAAGGCTGAGCCTGAATTAGGAAACCCACACTGTGTTTTTCCAGGCAAAAGTCTTAATTTGTGTCTTACAGCTTGGCGACCTTCTTGCTGGGCAGGCAGACTGGGTGGATCACGTCGCTGAATGCGATTGGCTGTCTCATGTGCAGCAGAGCGATGTCACGGTTCAGATTTTCCTTCCAGTTGTACTTGGGGTGGACGATGATTTCATCGATCGCCACAATCTTCTCAATACCGCGCTCAAACCTGGAAATGAATGGAAATAAAAAATGTCTGTCTCTCATCTCATAAATCATTTGGTCCATTACCAAAAACCAGCAGACAATCTTACTTGGCCCTGTTGTGTTTTCCCAGGCGGACCAGGATGTCCTTGATGGTGAAGTTCTTGTTCCAGGGTGGGTAGAGGATGCAGTGAGCTGCAGTGAGGATCCACTGATCACTGATGAGGCTGGCTCCACACAGCAGCTCCTGAGGGCTGCGCTTATACAACATCACCTGCCTGCAGGTACATCAGATATACTCAGTACATACTACTAGTACTATAACAACAACATGTTGGCATTTGTGTGGTGGTAAAGAAATGTTGCATGAAGAAGGTCAACTTGATTTTTGGTGCAGAATGTTTGTACTTGAATAGCACACCGGAATGTTGCTGGTCAAATTGCATTATGGGTAATGTTGGCGCCAGGTTTTGGCAAGAAGAAGTATGCATGGAATAAAATTAAAGGTTCTGCTGCATTGATTTTGTCCGACGATATCAAGGAGTGCAGTGCCAGTCTGTGGAGTACTCCTTTAAGTGTGGTTACCATGGTGACAGCTTATTGTTTTAAGTCTGGTTACCATGGAGCTGAGGCCACCTCAGCGTCGTCGCCCCCAACGATGCGTTTGTCTCTGTATGACTCCAACAGCTCGTCTTCCTTCGCGTCCTTTTTGCCCTGCTTCTCAAACAGGGGGCGCTCTCCACACACTGAAACACAACCAGGCGGTAAACTAGTCAGTAAGTCAGTCAGCCAGGTGGTAAACGGTTCAATCAGTCAGTCAACCAAGCTGTAAACCAGTCAATCAGTCAGCCAGCCAGCCGGTAAAAAAATCAGTCAGTCAGTCAACTAGCTGGTAAACTACTCAATCAGTCAGTTGGTAAACCAGTCAGTCAGTCAGTCAGTCAGCCAAATGGTAAACCAGTCAATCAGTCAGTCAGCCAGCCAGTAAACTAGTCAATCAGTCAATCAATCAGCCAGTAAACCAGTCAATCAGTCAGTCAACCAGGCGGTAAATCAGTCAATCAGTCAGTCAGCCAGCCAGTAAACCAGTCAATCAGTCAGTCAACCAGGCGGTAAATCAGTCAATCAGTCAGTCAGCCAGCCAGTAAACCAGTCAATCAGTCAGTCAACCAGGCGGCAAATCAGTTAACCACTCAGTCAGTACACCTGGTTAGCGGTAGCTAGTTGGACACTCATTACAGCATTAACCAACCAGTCAGTTAATTAGTTAATCAGTCACTAAACCTGTTAACCAATCAGTAAAGTCAGTATCAGTCAGTAAACCAGTTTAACCAGGACATTCGCCAGTTAGTAAGATAACCAGTCATTAAGCAGGTATGGTATTGTTAAATGATGTGTGTTGTGTTGGACCAATGAGAGGCTGAGCAGCAGCAGGGGGAGGGACTTACCACTCTCTCCTTGTCCAAAGGTGCGAGGACTGAAAAACGTTTTCCTGGCGGGCTTCAGGACAGAGCGCTCTCTGCCTTCTGTCTCTGATATCACTATTTCATCGACCAGCTGATCCTCTGGGAGACAGACAGGTGGAGAGAGAGACAGGTAAGAGGCGTGCACAGTGTTGTATTCTGCTGAGTACTGCTACTTGTAGTATTTACCACACAGCTCCAGGTCACAGTAGTCAACCGTCACATTTCCAGAAATCTCCACGTAGCACCAGGGGCCCTCAGGGTCGCTGTCAGGGTTACGGCACTTGTTGCTTATGAGACTGACCTCGGGGATGAACTCCTTGTCCTGACTGAGGGCTGTAGCCTCCGGCGACGCCCACTGCAAACAGGTGTGGCCCCCCAGGGTAACAGCCAGGTCTCCAGTGTAGTCGATGCCATAACTAGGCATACACTCGCCAGTTTTGACTGGTTCAGGGGCCAAAGTGGGTGGGACAAAGACCTCACCTTGAAAGAAAAAGAGAGTGAGAGTGTTTGAACTTCTCTCAAGCTCTCTTTCGTTCGTCACACAACTACTTCCGTCACTTTTCATTAATGCGTCTCGTCCATTTCTATGACAGCAGGCTTAACTGTCTTTGAAGTTAAACTGTTTTCATCCCAATTTAGTGCAAATTTAACTGACTTTCCAGAATATTGGCTAAAGAAAATTCCAGTTAATGCACATTTCCATCCATTGCTGTTTTGTGAATATTGGGAGTTGGTTCATCAAGACATTGGTGGCACTAACTCTCCAGTTGGTGCCATTAAACCGTTGCAGAAGAAGAGGACACAACAAGGTGACGTCGTTAAAAAAGCAGCAGTCAAAGCTCAAACGATGGAAAACATGATGGAAATATGACATTTCTGTTTATTTCATGTATTGATTTGAGGAATGTTTGAGGAATGCACCCATTTCTAGACAGCAGATAATGTTAGTACTATTAGGATGGATATGGCTCCTCGGAGGACTAGTAGCTTATGAGTAGTAAGAGTAGTATTTGTTGTTGTAGTAATATTACATTAGTAGTACTAGCAGATACTTGCCACATTTGGGTACACTGCAGATCTCTTTCTGGACTGTTGGGTCTTGGGTGAAACACCAGGGTCCCTCCAGACGGCTGTCAGGGTTCCGACAGAAGTTCTCTTTCAGGATGCTGCTTGGCTCCGACGTATTATACTCCCTACAGACAGACAGGCAGACAGACAGACAGACAGTCAGTCAGTCAGAGAGACAGAGAGACAGA
>CM076468.1:17605017-17645017 GCA_038419695.1 Scomberomorus guttatus | reverse complement strand
CAGGACTGAACATCAATACTTTTTAAAATGTGTCTGAAAACTTATTTCATCAAATAGTTTCGGATTTAAATCAAAATTATGCAAATTTTAACATTTTTCTTTAGGCCAAGTTGTTTCTCAAAGTAAAGAATGGAGAAAAGTATTCATTTCAAATAAAGACACTACTAAAAAACTTGTACACCATAAATGTTTTATTTTCTGTATGTTCTGTATTCAGGGCGGGTGGGAAAAGAGAGCGTGGTCTCAATGGCCCCTCCCTGCAGAAATAAAGGTTAATAAAATATTCAGTCAAACTCTACTTTCCTATTTTGCTCCTTCACTGTCACATTGAAAAGAAATGTTAGTCACAACTATCACTCTGACCTCGACAGTAAATGTACAAACTTTTGTTCCTGAGCTGTTTAAAACTACGTCACCTGTGTAAATGAACAGTGTGTGTGTGTGTGTGTGTGTGTGTGTGTGTGTGTGTGTGCTGCTCAGGTCAGAGTTCAGGTGAACGTCGGGGTCACGCTCACCATGCTCACACCTTTAAAACTCACCGGCTACATTAAATAAAAGGTGAAGAATATAACAGGAAGGAATAAAAGTGATTCAAAAGAAAAATAAAGTTAAAGCACATGCTGTGAATCTGTATTGATCCAGCATGTCTGACTCAGCACAATTCAGAGCTAATATTTACTCCAGATACTGAGGTGAAAGTCTTGTGCTGGAGCCATACATGCAGAGTTTGATCAGGTGGATGGACACTTGGTCTACAGTTTATTCTTATAAACCAAATATAAGACAAGTCTAAAGCTCCATTAACATCCACAGAGACACAAAATGAAAACAATACTGTTAATATTTAACATGAGATCTGAGTTCCAGGATTCTTTTTGTCCCACAGATTTACTCCAGTTAGAGATCCTCATCTCACCTCTGAGCTTTGGTCTGGCTGTCATGTTCCCCACACAGAGAGCTTTTAGAGGGAGGGGCTCCCTCCTCTCTGTCCTCACACTGATTCATGCTGCTGAAGTCACATCCACATCAGTCACACACACTTTCTACCTTCATCTGGAGAGGAAACACAAATCATCCTTTACATCATTTCTCCTGTCAAATCCTAAATATCAGCTGCTCCTCCTGTGATTGGCTGTTATTTTCTGTTATATATCAGTGTGAATGCAGCCAGACAGCAGTGTGAGGCAGAGAAAGCTGCCATCAGCTGCTGTACTTCTACTATCAGTCCACTAGATGGCGTCATGAAGCTGCAGTGAAGTGAAGAGCAGCACACATGATGCATGGAGGAGGATTTACATTCACTGACTCACACTGACTGGATTTAATATTCAGTCAATTCAACACCAATAAACTACATTTAAAAAGTGTCAGTTATCTATTAGTTCTCTTTGATGATGTCATCACATTAGTAGTCACATGACGCACAAACAGAAATGTATTAAATTATTATAATCAGGGCACATTTACTTTGATATGACTTCTTTTACAGTAAATACAAACTTGTTAAACAGCACCAGATGTTGGATCTGAACTGCTGTGAAACATTTAACAACACAGATAAAATGTCATTTGGTGTAAAGTGAAACTATTTTATAGCCTTTTTTAATTTAGTAGTTTAATTCTGATCAAATTGTACATAAAGCCGACAGTGTTTTAATGTGGTGATGCTACACGTGAACTTCTGAGAGAAACTCAGTAGTTACAGATCAACTATGATTACAAAGATATATATAAATAAGCTGGTTTTAGCTTCTAAAATGTGATGATTTATTGCTTTTCTTTGTCGAACATGATAATAAACTGAATATCTTTGGGGTTTGCACTGTTCTGACAAAATATTTAAAGATGTAACCTTGGACTGTGGAGAACTTTAATGGATATTTTTCACTATTTTTTGACATTTAATGGACAAAATGATTAACTGATGAATCATCTGTAACTTATATGACGAGGGGTCCCAGGTAGACTTTGCTTTATTTGAAGGGCCACAGGCCAAAAAGGAACCGCTGCTATAGAGGAGGCGGGACAGGTAGGAAGACTCACATGATGACTGATTCAGTTGTTCATGTACTTAGGGTTTATTATTATATTAGACAATTGAATGAAATTAGCTTATATTTAAGATGTCGCCTAAAAGGAAAAACAAACAAAACCCAAAAAGAGGTTTGGGGCATTTTAATGGGACGTGAGCTGCTGTTGAAGTGGACAAAGAGAACAAGAACAGGTTGGTCTGACTCTGATAGGACGTTTCTGGTCTTGTTCAGTCCCGTCTGCCCCCGATGGGAAAACATGTCATCGCTCTTCATTGACTTTGTATTGAGTGAAGGTGTCTCCTTGTCACTTCTGTCTGCTAGCAAACAGAAAAATGCCTGAAAGCTGCTGTGTGGTGGGACGCACTGCCAACAGGGTGAAGAATCCAGACTAAATGTATTTTCATGGGGGCCTCAATGGGCTTCTTTGCCTGGGGCCCCCCAGAGTCTAGGATCTACACTGATTACAGAACTGTGTGCTGTGCGGGGGGACAACATGACACATATACCTGAACACGCTGCCAGTCACAGAAAACACAAATGAAAGTAAAAACAGAACAGCTGTTTAATTGGAAGCTATGCAGTGTTTGTAATAGACGTTTAAATCACAGAATAGCGAACCTGCAACCAGCTGAAATGCTAACAGTAAAAAGAGCCTGAATGGGAAATGATTGCATGTCTTGTGCTGTCTCTACTGTGGACATGATTGCATGCATGTATTTCATCTTAGCATATACAATATAACAAGTTTTGGTTGCATGTTTTACAAGAGGAGAAAAGACAGTTTTTGATGTAAAAATACTCTGATACTGATTTTTTGACATATATTTGGTATATAACAAGAAATAAACAAGGAATTAACACAGACAGGATTAAAACTGGGAAAATGTATTTTTCATTTCACTGGGACTTTTTTTTCCATGTGTACAGATGCTCCCCATTCAATTTCATACATTTCTATTTTGAGTACAAAAGGCACAAGATCACCTGCAGGTATATAAACTGTGAGCTGAAGCAGTTTTTATCATTTAAAAACACTTCATGTAACCTGTGTTCATTAAACTGACAGCATGCAGTTTATGTTTTCACCAGCAGAGGCGCCAAAGCTTCATCAATGAAGAGTAATACTCCACATTAATGCAGATATTAGAACTGTACTGATCAATAATCAATAATTATTCTCATAGATGATCATCAGCACATTGAAAAGTGTTTGTTCAGCTATGATATCAAAGACAAACTAGCTGTGAGTCACGTGATAATATTAAAGCTAAAGATGTTTTACAGTTGATTAATTGATCTGACTGATTAGTTCATGTTAATGTTTGTCAGTGTGACTCTGTGAGCAGTGATTCATCAACTCCAGCTTTCAAACATTCAAACAGCAGCTGAGTGTTTGTTCACATGAGGAAGTTTCATGTCTTTATCACACTTCAGCATCTCAACTTTAATCTGACTGAGACTCAGTTCAACCAGTCAAACACCCTGAACACCTTTTTTTATCCTGAAATTTTATGATTTTATGACCCACAACATACAAAAATTGAAACATTTCAACTTTTAAAGTTGTGCCTCTGATAGATATGGGTGTTAATTTATTGAAAAATTCAAAGATCACCATTCAAAAAGTTCTTCATTCAATAAAATGTATAAAAATCATTACGGCCGTTTTGTTCTCCTGTTTTATGTAACATAGGACCATGATACAGTGGGAATGTTTTTTCTCCATAAACAAATAGTATCAAACCTAAAGAATACACTCTCTGCTCTCTGAAAGCTTAATTAAGGATTAATCACCCATTTATTAATTACTAATGAGGTATTTATGAAGGAAACATAGATTTGTGGTTCAGAAGTTTAGTATAGAGACTAATTATAGGTCAGAATATGAACAGTATGTGAGGATTGAATCACTTCAACATCTCAACTTTAATCTGATTGAGACTCAGTTCAACCAGTCAGACTGCATACTACACACACACACACACACACACACACACAAACACACACACACACACACACACACACACACACACACACACACACACACACACACACACACACACACACACAAACACACACACACACACACACACACACACACACACACACACACACACACACACACACACACACAGAAATTCAGCTTTAACTGAAGCACAAAGCTTTTCTACACAGACCTGCTCAAGACACAACAGAGCTGCAGAGTGATGAAGTTCATGAGTAAAAGTTCAGTAAGTGGAGTTTGATTTCTCTACATTAAAGGGACGTGGTTTTCTCTAGTTTGTGGAAAATGAATGAATGAATTATTTGAGCTGGAGAAACTAATTTATTATGAATGTGTTATTGTTGGATGAGTTTCTTTAAACCATGTGGTGGTTTTAAACAGTCGTCACTTTAAACAGAAATATCAGCTGCTAAACTTCCTCCTTAGACGAGGAAAGATGGCCGTCTGTTCATTACATTCATATTTCAGACGCTTTTGTTTTTTGTGTCTGTGTGAGAAGAAACTCTGAAGAGTCCAAAAGTCACATTTGTGTGAATTATTGATCTTAATTCTGACTCTGTGATGGAGATTATTTCCATCTGATCTGTGATGTGTTCTGTAACAGAGGATGAAGAGCAATTATTGATATGAAGAAGTAACTTTACAAATATGATAAAAAGATGTTTTATACCTGTCAGTTATATGTCTTAAATCTCATGAATCTAAATGTAACGTTCAGCTGCTCTTCACATGAAGGTCATGATGAGTTATTTTTTCTAACAGCACACAGTTAAACACTGAGAAACCATCAATACAACAATAAATATACAAATACATGAACAAGTAAATCAGTGAAAAACATCCATAAACTGTCATCATGTTGTGAGTCTTCCTACCTGTCCCGCCTCCTCTACAGGTGGAGCTCTGACTCATTCCAGGAAACAGCTCACCTGTGGAAACACTTTTCTGACAGACGTGGAGTGGAGAGTCTTTGTCTTCAGCAGTTTGGACTGTTAACTGTAAGTTTGCTTTGTTTCATAGTTGAACTTTCTCTTTAGTAACTGATGGATAACTGACACTTTTTAAATGTAGTTTATTGGTGTTGAATTGACTGAATATTAAATCCAGTCAGTGTGAGTCAGTGAATGTAAATCCTCCTCCATGCATCATGTGTGCTGCTCTTCACTTCACTGCAGCTTCATGACGCCATCTAGTGGACTGATAGTAGAAGTACAGCAGCTGATGGCAGCTTTCTCTGCCTCACACTGCTGTCTGGCTGCATTCACACTGATATATAACAGAAAATAACAGCCAATCACAGGAGGAGCAGCTGATATTTAGGATTTGACAGGAGAAATGATGTAAAGGATGATTTGTGTTTCCTCTCCAGATGAAGGTAGAAAGTGTGTGTGACTGATGTGGATGTGACTTCAGCAGCATGAATCAGTGTGAGGACAGAGAGGAGGGAGCCCCTCCCTCTAAAAGCTCTCTGTGTGGGGAACATGACAGCCAGACCAAAGCTCAGAGGTGAGATGAGGATCTCTAACTGTCCATCACTGTTCTCCACCATCATTATTCACACTCAAAGCTCTGTGTGTGTTCTGTTGAAGAACAAGGAGGCAGCACAGACCAGACTCTGCTGGACCTGAACCTGAACCTGAACCTGAACCTGAACCTGAACCTGAACCTGAACCTGAACCTGGACCTGAACCTGAACCTGAACCTGAACCTGGACCTGAACCTGAACCTGAACCTGGACCTGAACCTGAACCTGAACCTGAACCTGGACCTGAACCTGAACCTGAACCTGAACCTGAACCTGAACCTGAACCCAGCTGTGTGTCGTTAAAGAGCGACTGGTCAAATGATCGCTTGATTTATTTTAAAGGAAAACCTCCTGCTGCAAAGAGGTAAGCTGTAACAAAATTTAAAATGTAACTGACTCAGTATTAAATGTTTTTTATTAAAGGTTTTTTCAACATAAATTTCAACATTTCAACATGAATCTTTTTAACATACTTTTATATTCTCATATCTGAAGAGAGAAAGTTTAAGGAATGGATGTGTTTGTCTGTTCTAATGTAAGCTGCTAACATTTAGCATGTCAGGCTAATTAGTTTACTTCCTAAAATAGTAACCTGGTGTTATTTCCAAGGCCAAGAGTTAGCATATCATTAGCTAATCACATTATTAATATTTTTATGTTAATATGTCTTTACATTATAAATTAGGGTAATGTTAGCGGCTCTGATCTGTACTGGATTTGGGGCAGTTTACCAGAGGTAACTTTCCCAAACTCATCTTGATATGAACACATTAGATATTGATTGTCAAGAGATGACTGTAATTTGTCAGATTTCCTTTTTAGGGTGTGAGTGTGTTTGTTAAGCCATGGATGTGCTTTTGGTTTGTGTTTCTGAGGTTTAAGAGGTGCAACAGAATCAAGAATGGAGGCACAAATTTGATTCCAGTGCCTAATAAAGTTATCAGTGTTACAGAGTAGCTGTGGTTTAAACCTCAGGGCTGGATGCAAGAAAAGTCTCTGAAAACTGAGGAGGGTCAGATTAGGTTAGGTTATTGCTGAGATTGGAGCTCAGGTAAGCTCCGCTGTCGCTTTAAACAAGACATTAACCTGTACATGATCCATCAAAGAGAGTCTGAGAAATCAGAAAGCTGATTTTTAAATGTTGCAGCTGTTAGGAAGCAAACAGTCACGTCTGTAAGGTTTAACAATTATATGTTAGTGTATTCAAGTTTGTTTGGATGGTGGAAATAACAGGCAGTCTAGTATGGATGGACAGGCAAGACATGTTTTTATGATGTTTAATTTAATTTAATAAATGTTTTATCAAATATATTAGCAGGACATGTTTAGTGTCTCCTGATTATAGTGTAGAATCTATTCTTTGTTTATTAGGAGGAAGCTGGAAAAACAGAGTGACCAGAATGAAAAACATCCTTTTACTTCAAGGAAAAGTCATCGCCCTGTTGATCAAAGGTAAGGATTTAAAACTGATATTGAAAGAAAAATTAAATGATTTGGTTTTATTAGACTGATATTTTAGATTTCTAAACCTTTACTGAGTCAGATGAACTTCTCTGAGCACCACACTTTCAGCAGTACTCTGCCTCACACTCACACAGTCAAACACATTCACACTGGGAGCTGCCCAGTACAACCAGTATGATACAACCACACACTGGATGGAGGGAGAGCTTTATGGAGGGTTTCTGAGAGCTGAATTGGGACTAAACCAAACTGACTGACTGAAGCAAAACACTGAGCTGAAAGCAGTGGTGGCCCAAAGAGAAGTAAGCTTGTGACTGGGAGGTTGTGGGTTCAATCCCTGGACTGTCAGGATAAATCTGTGTGGGGAAAGTGAAAAAGAAGCGCTTGTCCCTCCCTCATTACCATCACAGAGGTGCCCTAACCTTAACCCCAACTGCTCAGCTGCTCAGTGGCCAACAGATCAGATTGTGGTTGTACTGGGCAGCTTCCAGGTGTGAATGTGATCAGGGCGTTCCTGCAAAAGAGAGTCTTCCTCTCAGTGAAACTTTCCTGAATAAATAAATGTTAAAAAAAAGCTGAGCTGTTGATTCTCAGTGGGATCAGCAGGACCAGTAAAGCTTTACCACTACAGGGAGTCATCTGATTCTTTAGCTTGTGTTTGTCTCTGTGTGGACAGACATAATGTGAGCTCATTCTTCATGATTCCTCCACAGAGTGGACCAGGAGAGCTCAGAGGTTCCCAGTGGTCCGTCTGCCCAGCAGCATCAAACACACCTGGACTCCATATTTATGGTCTGTACATGTACAACAACTACTTTTACATCTATTGTGTTCACAATCATCTCCATGCTGCACTTTGTAGACCAGTGGATTGTCAGTCTGTCCAACATGGATCTGATGTTTGCTTCATGATGTTAGTTTGATTGTGTCATTCATATAGTATTCTGTTCCAGCTGCTGGAGGAGAACATCGTCACTTTTGTGAAGAACGAGCTGAAGAAGATGCAGAAGGTTCTGAGTTCAGATTACCCAGAATGCTTTGAGAGTCAGAGGGAGGATGAGGAGGTGTTGGAGGGTGAGGAGGAAGAGCAGAGGAGGAACAGCAGAGACGCATTTCTGAAGATCACACTGCACTTCCTGAGGAGAATGAAGCAGGAGGAGCTGGCTGACCGTCTGCAGAGCAGTAAGAGGATTTCTATAAAGATTTAACATGATGGATAAATGAGACATTTACTGATGTCTGAAGAGATGGAAGAAAATATGTTCATATATGAATTCTTTAGGGGAAACTGTCATATTTTCTTTATTACTTAATAAATTATCTTACTTCTTGTGTTCTTTCAGGAACTTCTACTCCACAGTGTAAACTCAAGTCTAACCTGAAGAAGAAGTTCCAGTGTGTGTTTGAGGGGATCGCTAAAGCAGGAAACCCAACCCTTCTGAATCAGATCTACACAGAGCTCTACATCACAGAGGGAGGGACTGCAGGGGTCAATGATGAACATGAGGTCAGACAGATTGAAACAGCATCCAGGAAACCAGTCAGACCAGAAACAACAATCAGACAAGAAGACATCTTTAAAGTCTCACCTGGAAGAGATGAACCAATCAGAACAGTGATGACAAAGGGAGTGGCTGGCATTGGGAAAACAGTCTTAACACAGAAGTTCACTCTGGACTGGGCTGAAGACAAAGCCAACCAGGACATACAGTTCACATTTCCATTCACTTTCAGAGAGCTGAATGTGCTGAAAAAGAAAAAGTACAGCTTGGTGGAACTTGTTCATCACTTCTTCACTGAAACCAAAGAAGCAGGAATCTGCAGGTTTGAAGAGTTCCAGGTTGTGTTCATCTTTGACGGTCTGGATGAGTGTCGACTTCCTCTGGACTTCCACAACAATGAGATCCTGACTGATGTTACAGAGTCCACCTCAGTGGATGTGCTGCTGACAAACCTCATCAGGGGGAAACTGCTTCCCTCTGCTCGCCTCTGGATAACCACACGACCTGCAGCAGCCAATCAGATCCCTCCTGAGTGTGTCGACATGGTGACAGAGGTCAGAGGGTTCACTGACCCACAGAAGAAGGAGTACTTCAGGAAGAGATTCAGAGATAAGAAGCAGGCCAGCACCATCATCTCCCACATCAAGACATCACGAAGCCTCCACATCATGTGTCACATCCCAGTCTTCTGCTGGATCACTGCTACAGTTCTGGAGGATGTGTTGAAAAGCAGAGAGGAAGGAGAGCTGCCCAAGACCCTGACTGAGATGTACATCCACTTCCTGGTGGTTCAGTCCAAACTGAAGAATGTCAAGTATGATGAAGGAGCTGAGACAGATCCACACTGGAGTCCAGAGAGCAGGAAGATGATTGAGTCTCTGGGAAAACTGGCTTTTGAGCAGCTGCAGAAAGGCAACCTGATCTTCTATGAATCAGACCTGACAGAGTGCGGCATCGATATCAGAGCAGCCTCAGTGTACTCAGGAGTGTTCACACAGGTCTTTAAAGAGGAGAGAGGGCTGTACCAGGACAAGGTGTTCTGCTTCATCCATCTGAGTGTTCAGGAGTTTCTGGCTGCTCTTCATGTCCATCTGACATTCATCAACTCTGGAGTCAATCTGCTGGCAGAAAAACAAACAACATCCTGGTGGTCTGAAGTATTCATAAGCAAATCAACACGTTTCTACCAGAGTGCTGTGGATGCGGCCCTAAAGAGTCCAAATGGACACCTGGACTTGTTCCTCCGCTTCCTCCTGGGTCTTTCACTACGGACCAATCAGACTCTCCTACGAGGTCTGCTGACACAGACAGGAAGTAGCTCACAGACCAATCACGAAACAGTTGAGTACATCAAGAAGAAGATCAGTGAGAATCTGTCTGCAGAGAGAAGCATCAATCTGTTCCACTGTCTGAATGAACTGAAGGATCGTTCTCTAGTGGAGGAGATCCAACAGTCCCTGAGATCAGGACGTCTCTCCACAGATAAACTGTCTCCTGCTCAGTGGTCAGCTCTGGTCTTCATCTTACTGTCATCAGAAAAAGATCTGGACGTGTTTGACCTGAAGAAATACTCTGCTTCAGAGGAGGCTCTTCTGAGGCTGCTGACAGTGGTCAAAGCCTCCAACAAAGCTCTGTAAGTACACAGATAGTTAGATTTATTCATCATTATTTAAATACTCTGCTATCTTTTCAACAAACATAATAGCTTCTTACTTGTTTTTTCCTTTTGATTTCCTCTCCAGACTGAGTGACTGTAACCTCTCAGAGAGAAGTTGTGCAGCTCTGTCCTCAGTTCTCAGTTCCCAGTCCTCTAGTCTGAGAGAGCTGGACCTGAGTAACAACAATCTGCAGGATTCAGGAGCGAAGCTGCTGTCTGCTGGACTGGAGAGTCCACACTGTACACTGGAAACTCTCAGGTCAGGATTCATCAACCTGTTCAACAGATGAACATTTAAAATCTTAATGATATCAAAGGATAAACATTAAACCAGTATAGGATTGTCTCTGCTAATATGATTTCTCAAACCAGTTTTCACCAGTTTAGTACCCTTCAGCAGTAGAGAATTACTTTCCATGTAGGTTTTTACTGTTTTGTTTTGTTTTTGTTTTTGTTGAATTATTAAATACCACAGACAGGAGGCTCCATGTTTTGTTAAAAAAAAATGTACCAACATATCAAACCAGAAAAGTTCACACAACATTCTGATAAAAGCACATCTTTATTCTTCCTTTTGGCAAAAGCTTCACTCTTCACAAACACATTTAAATATTTTTTAACATTTTGATCACAATGACGAGGTAAAAACATGCTGCTGAATCATCCCTCAGCTGCTGACTTTTCCCATCTGGCTGGATGCTCAACTTTCTGGAGCTCCCTGATTCAGTTCATCCTTTAGTTAGTTTGGAGACAGTTTGTTGTTGTATCTGACTGCACACAGCAGGACTCTCAGACTGTCTGACATGTGTGTTGTTTTGTGTGTTTGCAGCCTGTCAGGATGTCTGATCACAGAGGAAGGCTGTGCTTCTCTGGCCTCAGCTCTGAGCTCCAACCCCTCCCATCTGAGAGAGCTGGACCTGAGCTACAATCATCCAGGAGACTCAGGAGAGAAGCTGCTGTCTGCTGGACTGGAGGATCCACACTGGAGACTGGACACTCTCAGGTATGGAGAGACAATGTCTGATAGAGGAGGAAGAGCTGGAAACATTTTCTCTGTCAGAGCTGATCACAGATCTCAACTGAATCTTTGAGTTTTTCTTCTTTCTAACTGAAGTTTCCTGTAAATGTTGAAAGTTAAACCTGATTAGATTCAATCAGGGTTTCAGAAGGATTGGGATACTGGATTCAGATTGGATAAAAGTCTATCAAAGGCCAAGCCCACATTTGAAGAGAATAATAAAACAGTAGACTAGAGCGATGTAACGTCCATGTTTGCATGCTGAAAGAGAACGTGCTGCTCTGACCCCCCTCCTCCTTTCAGGCTGCAGCCTGCTGGAGTCCGATGGTTGACACCAGGTCTGAGGAAGTGTAAGTGTGTTTTTCATTTCATTCATGAAAACAAAGCAAACTTCAAACTGTGACATCACTCATTCACATCCTACTGAGGATGAAGATGATGTCATCATCAAACAGATGATAGATCAATAACTGCAGCTGTATTGTGTCTCGTTCTCTCCATCAGATTTCTGTGAACTCACACTGGATCCAAACACAGCAAACAGAAACCTCAAACTGTCAGACAACAACATGAAGGTGACACGTGTGGAGGAGGATCAGTCATATCCTGATCATCCAGAAAGATTTGATCCCTGGCCTCAGCTGCTGTGTAGAAATGGTCTGACTGGTCGCTGTTACTGGGAGGTCGAGTGGAGAGGAGGAGTTTATATATCAGTGAGTTACAGAGGAATCAGCAGGAGAGGAGACAGGGATGACTGTGTGTTTGGAAAGAATGATCAGTCCTGGAGTCTGAGGTGCTCTGATGATGGTGATTACTGTGTCTGGCACAATAAGACAGTAACATCCTTCCCCTCCCCCCCCTCCTCCTCCTCCTCCTCCTCCTCCTCCTCTGTCTCTAACAGAGCAGCAGTGTATGTGGACTGTCCTGCTGGCACTCTGTCCTTCTACAGAGTCTCCTCTGACACACTGATCCACCTCCACACCTTCAACACCACATTCACTCAGCCTCTGTATGCTGGGTTTAGGTTCTGGTCAGGTTGGCCTGGTTCCTCAGTGTCTCTGTGTCCTCAGTAGGAGGGAGAGTCTCCTCCTGTTAGAGAAACTTTCTCATGTTATTTAGTACCAACCTGATCTCTCACTGCTTGTAAATACAGTTTCTAAACCCAACATGGTTTCCACATGACTGACAGTTTGATAGCTCAGTCTGTTAGAGGACTGTTTGGAGGTTCGGAGGTCGTGGGTTTGATCCTTATGAGTCTCAGTGAATTTTGAAGTCCAACACCCAAAGTGAAGCTCAGAAGCTCTCAGAGAGAAAACCACCACCGGCTGAAAGTTTACTGAAACCTCAAGTTGTGACGAAGGTTTTTTAAAAAGTTGGAAGAGTTTTGTCGACTAACTATAACACACATAATGACAGTAAGTATCTGCTGGTCTATAGAGGTTGTTTTTTAATCATATAGTCAGTTCAGAAACCAGCATGTTTTTATGTGTCTCTACTGGATGTTCATGTAGAGCTGTAAATAAACATTATGATTAATCGATGAATCAATTCATAGTTTTGTCTATAAAATGTCAGGAACTTGTGAAAATTGTGTAAAATGCTTGTTGTAATTTCACAGAGTCAAAGGCGTCTTTAAATGTCTCATTTTGTCTGAACTAAAGTCCAGAACAGTCAAATATTCAGTTTATTATCATGTGAGACAAAGAAAAGCATTAAATCTTCACACCTGAGAAGCTTAAAAATGACTAAAATGATTATGAAGTGTTAATTTTCTGCTGATGGATAATCAATGAATGGACTAATTGTTGCAGCTCTGGCTGTATGTGAACAGAATATTACAATCTTTTTGAAATGTTTATTTCCTGTTAAAAGTAAAGTTGATCATTTGTTTATGTTACTCAGGCAGAAATAAATGGAACTGCAGTATCAGCTGTTAATCAAATAAAAAAATGATAATAAATAATAATAGAAGCTTTAATTTGATTTGTCTTTATTGTCAGATTCAGAAAAATGGCACTCTAATAATAACCTGAACATTATTAATAGTTATATTGTTTATTCACACACCTTCAACACCACATTCACTCAGCCTCTGTATGCTGGGTTTGGGTCCTGGTTTGGGTTCAGGTCCAGGTCTGGGTCTGAGTTTGCTCCTGTGTAGAGAAACATTCTCACTGCTAACCAGGGTGTTATTTCAGAAAGTGGGTTTAACACTCTGAGCTTAACCCTGAACTCTGAGATGAGAAACTCCTGAATGAATGAGAAAATGAAACAGTGTGTCCGGCTCTGTGAGAGGGAGGAGAAACTCAGGGTTTGTTGAAGAAAATCTGCCAGTGAACAGGTTAGGTTCATAGAGTCCGTTACCATGGTAACTGACTGAGATTAAGTTACCTCTCTTTTCACTAAACCTGCTGTCTGGAATACTCCCACACAGTTAATTCTGTACAGGATCACACACAGCTGAGCTTATTTAGCACCAACCTCATCTCTCACTGGTTGTAAATGTGTAAACCCAACATGGTTTCCATGATGGACAGTTTGTTAAAGATATGAAACAAAGGACTTGTTGTCCAGTTGTTGTTGTTGTTGTTTTACAGTGATACACAGAATAGAATAAACTAATAGACTATAGTCTGTGTTTCGACTATACTTGTTTTTATCTACTGTTCCTTTCCTGTCCAGCAGGTAGCAGTAACTCATCTATAAGCTGGTTGCCAACCGCCATTAAACCGACAGAAGAAGAAGAAGAATTGTTGTTAGCTAACAATGGCAGCTTTACCGGAGTTGCAGATGGATCACCTCCCTTCAGACCCGCTGCTGCACATTTTATCTTTTCTGGACTTCAGAGACTTGATCCAGTATGTATCCGACACCAGAGCCCAGTCTCTGGAGGAGAAATACGCAGTTTGTCTTAAAAACAAGCGGCTAAAGTAACGTTCATTCCCAACGGCAGCGGGTCGTTAGCTCGTTAGCTTAGCATGCAGCTGTTGTTTTTGTGCTTCTTTCTGTCAGAAAGCGGTAGAAACTGTTTCTAACAGCTGACACCGGCAGATATCAATGAATCAGACCCAGATGTCAGCTGTCATGTTGCTCTGAGCTAACAGGGCAGCTTGTAAACAATATAAACATCTTGTTTACAGTTAGCCGCCTGCTAGCAGCAGCTAAGTTTGTTTACGTCGGTGAGCCTGTTCAGACTTGTGTTGTTTGGTCCAGAAAATGGTGAAAATACCCGTTTTTATTTAAAAGGTGACGTCTTTAGATGTCTTGTTTTACCATATTCAGTTCACTGTCACGTGTGACGAAGAAAAAACATCAAATCTTCACATTTGACAAGCTAAAAACAGCAATTTTCTGGACGTGTTTGCCTTAAAAATGAGTAAAACGATTGTTCGATTATGAAAATAGTTGCCGATCAGTTAATCGATAAACCGACTAATTGTTGCAGATCTAGTCTGTACGTCACATAATAAAAATAATAATAACAATAATTTTTATTATTATGCAATTGAATTAACTATCTGTATATACTTGAGTATTGTATGTTGGTACAGATTTGAGGTACTTAAACTTCCATTTTATGCAATTTTAGAGTCAAATATAAATACTTTACTGCACTAAATTTATCTGACAGCTTTAGTTACCTGTTATTTAACATATAAAAATGTTATAAACCAAACATATGAGTTAGGGTTGCAATTTAAGATTATTTTCATCATAGATTAATCTGTCAACCAATTTTTGGGCTAATCGATCAGTTGTTTGGTCCATAAAATGTCAGAAAATAGTTTAAAATGTCGTTCACTGTTTCCCAAAGTCCAAGCTGACGTCCTCAAATGTCTTGTTTTGTCCACAACCCAAAATTATTCAGTTTACTGTCACAGAGGACTAAAGAAACCAGAAAATATTCACATTTAAGAAGCTGGAAACTGCAGAGAATGTTTGATATCTCTGTATCTGTTGTTAAAAATGAATCTCATTGAGTTTATTTTCACAGTTTGAAGTTAAACATCTTTGTGTGTCTGTCTCTCTCTCCACCTTCTGTTGTCTGTGCAGCTGTAGTTATGTCAGCAGGAGGTTGAATGAGTTGTCCAAACACAACCCGCTGTGGAAATCCCACTGCTCCAAACACTGGCTGCTCACAGAGTGAGTACCAATATCATCAAGTCATGTTGTTGTTTTTTAAATCTGCAGGAAGCTGTTTGTCACTCAGATCCTGACACACGGTGTCTCGTGATCAATTTAGTATGTAGATGATGATCAGAACTGTATTCACAGTTAAATAAATGGCATCTGTTGTGTGAAGTGTCACCTCTCTCACACTCTTTTACCCTGAAAGTTTAATGTTATTTTATAAAAGTGTATTCCTTTATTTTTTATAGGGCTGCAGCTAAAGATTATTTTCATTATAATTTAATTTTGCAGATTAGCCATTTGTGATGTCATAAAATTTTCCCAGAGCCAGAAGTGACATCTTCCTGCTTTCTTTGGACAAATCATTTGAAAAAAGTCCAAAAAAATAATGAAAATAGTTTCCCAGAGTCCAAGGTCACGTCTACAGGTATCATTTTTTGTCCGATTAACAGTCCAAAACTGAAAGATATTCAGTGATGATATAAATAATAAACTTTAATAAACTTTATTTGTATAGCACTATAAACCTTCTGTTTAGTAGTGAGACTTTGTGTAGAGGTGGTGTAGTGTTTTCAGCCGTGTGTCTGTGTTTGTGTGCAGTGTGGAGCGGCTGCAGAGCGGCGTGTCCTGGTTCTGTCTGTTCAAACAGTACTACAGAGACCTGGGCCGGTACATCCAGTACTACCCGGTCCTGAAGAGAGCCTGGGAGCAGCTGAAGAGCTTCCTGCAGCAGAGGTGTCCTCGCATGATCGCATCACTCAAAGGTGACGTCGCCACAGCAGGATTTCACTGTTCTTTTCCCCTAAATGTCATCTGAGGAGACGTCAGTTTCAGATCACAGCTGTCAGTCTGCAGGAGTTAAAGGACGAGTTCAGTGTTTCTAGTGTGTCTTCAAACAGCAGTCAGGTGTTCATACTGGATATTAAAGGATCCCCTTCAAATGTGCTTTCAATGGAAGTGATGGAGGACAGAAACAGTCCTGGTTTAGTGCAACAATGCCTTTAAAAGTAGATGTGATGCTTATATGAGGCTTCAGCAGTCTGAGTTAGTCATATCAAGTGGATATCTGCCACATTTACAGTCTTTTTAGCATCTAATTCCCTCTTTGTGTTTCCCTGGTTAAATTGCTAAAAATGTCAATAAGGATTTCTTGCTTCTTGAGCAGAACCTGGAAGTTCTCTATAAATATATAATAAAAGATAAATTAAAATAAAAGTCTGGCAGAAGAAAAGGTGTTTAAATACTTGTGTTGTTCTGTTCAGAGGGCGCCACAGAGGTGGAGCTTAACGACATCGAGGCTCAGATTGGCTGCAGACTTCCAGACGACTATCGCTGCTCTTATCGCATCCACAACGGACAGAAGCTGGTGATCCCAGGGTCAGTACCAGCCTGATGGAGTCTCCCTGAAGCTGCTCATGCCCTGTCTAACCTCCACCTGTCTGTCTGTCTGTCTGTCTGTCTGTCTGTCTGTCTGTCTGTCTGTCTGTCTGTCTCCTCGTCTCCTCAGGCTGATGGGCAGCATGTCTCTGTCCAACCACTACCGGTCGGAGGTGCTGCTGGACGTGGAGACGGCGGCCGGAGGTTTCCAGCAGAGGAAGGGGATGAGACGCTGTCTTCCGCTCACCTTCTGCTTCCACACCGGACTCAGCCAGTACATGGCTCTGGAGCCCGCCGAGGGACGCAGGATGTTTGAGAGCTTCTACCCCTGCCCTGTGCGTAACCTTCCTGTCTGCCTTTCTTTCAGAATCAGAGAATAGAGAACAAAAGTACTTCACTGAGAGGAAAGAGCGTTAAAGAGTTCAAACTGTGAAGATAAACACAGAGATATCAAACATTCTCTGGTTGCATTTCCTTCAGTGTGACGATTTGCTGCTTTTCTGTATCTTATATCTTTTGTAAACTGAATATTTTGGGGGTTTGGGGCTGTTTCTGATATTGGATGGACTAAATCAATCAACCTTAATTTTATGTTAAATTAACTGGAGTCTCGTGTGAAAACCTTGAAAAAAACATCTCTTCAAACTAGTAGAAATGTAAGTTTCGTGCTGCGTAATTATCATGTGACAACACAAACTCTCATCTTTGGAAGCGATTTTGACGTGTTTGATCACATTTGTTTTTTTCCTGTTTCTTGTCTTTCAGGATCAGACGGCTCAGGATCCTTCAGCCATCGACATGTTCATCACAGGTGGGTTTGTTTTATCTCCTCTGTGCACTCAGACTTTTGAATATTTTTGGGTTTTGGTTTGTTGATCAGACAAAACAAGACATTTAAAGACGTCTCCTTTGACTCTGGGAAATTATAATAACATCATTTTTCACCATTTTGTGAAATGATCTGCATATTAATTAGAGTTGAAAGTAATCATTAGTTGCAGCCTTAAAGACACCTGCCAAATCTTTACCTGTGGCCATTTAAAACAAAAAAAGTAATTGTTGTGAATTGTTGGTACCAGATTCCTTCTTGTGTTTCACAAAGAGGAACATTTCTGATTTGTGTCATTAAAAAGGCAAAAAAGGACTCACTTTACAGTGAAGTCAGCTCATTGTTAGTGATTCATTTAAATGACATTTTCTTTAAAAAGTAGTGAAAAATAATCAGTCACAGTTTCCAGAGTCCAAGCCGACGTCTTCAAATGTCTTTATTTATCCAAACAGTCCAAAACACAAAAATATTCAGTTTACAAAGATCTAAAAGACAGAAAATCCACACAATCTCTTAAGTTTACAGGTTTTTGCTCAAAATTACTTAAAGTAAGAAACCTGATAATCAGATAATAAAGGAAAAAAGACAAAATCTCTGGAAATATATATATATATATATATATATATATATATATTCTCCCATTTTTGCTTTTTTCTTGTGAAATAAATATAAAAATCTATAAAAATGTAATTTTGTAAATTTTGCACTGGAGTTTGACAGAAACTGTTTGTGTGCGTTCAGGTTCCTGTTTCTTAGAGTGGTTCACGACCTACGTCCACAACGTCGTCACAGGAGAGTATCCGATCATCAGAGACCAGATCTACAGGTAACTGATACTTCAGACAGGAACCGATCAGTCTGATCACAGAACGCCTGAAAAATTATTCATTGATCAGAACCAACCACACAAGTGAGGCAGCGAGACTCTGCGACCTGGTCTGACACAGAGCAACCTCAGGTCACATATCTGGGTTGTTTGAATTCATTTGAACAAATTGTTTGCTGGAATTTGTTTGAACTTGAACAACCTGAGCTGCTTGTTACTGTTTCCTGTCCAGCGAGATGTAATAAAAATACAATAAAACATCTGAACTTTGTAGGCTTTACAATGTCTCTTTGTAATAATGATTGATTTAGTTTTTGTGAGTATTTAATTGTTGCTTCTGTCTGCAGGTATGTGCACGATAAGAGTTGCGTGATGACCACCGATGACATCACCGTCTCTGTTTCCACTTCCTTTCTGCCAGAGCTTTCCTCCGTCCATCCACCGCACTTCTTCTTCACCTACCGCATCAGGTACCTGTCTGTCTGTAGACGCACTTCATGTCGAGTCTGCCTTCCATGTTTTAATGAATCTGTGTTTTCAGAATAGAGATGTCGAGCAGCGCGTCGCCTGAAGCTGCCTGTCAGCTCGACAGCCGCTACTGGAAAATCACCACCTCCGACGGCAACGTGGAGGAGGTCCAGGGGCCCGGCGTGGTCGGTACGCTGCTCGCATCACACGACCGCCTGCACTGGTCGACTCTGATTGGCAAAGATGATGATATTATGTCTGTGTATGTGTGCAGGAGAGTTTCCAGTTATGACACCTGGAAAAGTCCACGAGTACGCCAGCTGCACCACCTTCTCCACGCCGTCAGAGTACATGGAGGGTCACTACACCTTCCACAGCCTGGGTAACAGATAGATATGTGTCTGCAGTGTCTGTTCTGTCTTTATCTGTACTGTCTACATCTATAAGGTGTCGTTCTGATTTTAAGTCGTATCGTAGCTGTTCAGAATTCAGATATTTGACTTAACAAGCAGCCTGAGATGGTGATAAATTAAAACAAGCCACACGTTAGCATCTCAGGCTAACTTCCTTTATTTGTGTGTTGCTTTTGTCAGATTCCTGGCAGCTGTAGATATTTTAATAATAACTTTATTTAATGACACTGGAAATGGACTAGAATCATTTAAAAGGATTAAAAATAACGACACATGCACAACATTTGATCATTATTATTCTGATGTTTGTTTCTTTTTTAGCCAATAAAGAGGAGGTTTTCCACGTGGCCATCCCTCGCTTCCACATGGTGTGCCCCCCCTTCAGAGAGCCAGTGGTTCGAACGGTAAAGCCGGCAGAATACTGTACTTCTAATAAACCAGGGCCTCGCTTCCCAAAAGCCTCCTAACTGAAGACTCTTAGAAATGATCGTAGATTAACGAGTGAGTGAACGCTCAGAGGAGGTCGAGCATCTGAAGAAGCTGCAGGAGCAACAAAAAACAACACGTTTTTATTAAAGCAGATAAGTTTACTTATTAAACCGGCTTCCACCCAGGAGCATGAATTATAAAGATAATAATATATCAGTCAGAGGGACCAAACCACTACTTTTACTGCAATACTTTAACTACATCAAGCTCATAATACTTATGTACTTTTACTGCAGTAAAGGATCTGAGTACTTCTTCCACCGTCTCATGTCTCCCTCCTACAGAAGCCATCGACCAGTTACACGTCTCGCTTCGACGACCATGACGATGACGGCGAGTACTGCGACGGAGACGGTGATGACTTTGGTGACCTGAGAGGAATTAACATGGCCGCCTTGGAGGGGGCGTGGTGCCCTCGACACATCTGACCTCTGACAGCCCCCAAACCCCCCCCCCCCACCCCCACCCCCACCCCCCGTCCTCTCCTCACTGAAGTGTCGTCATGGAAACCAGATGGACTGTCAGTTATTCAGGTCTGATTGATGACAGTAACCTGGATGATTGACAGGCAGCAGGGGATTCTGGGACAGGTAACCAGAAGCCATACACGGGACAGAATCGCATCGCCTTCCAGCTGTCAATCAAATGAATGAAAAAAAAATTGTGAATGAGGTGCAGTTTTATAGAAAATATACGTTTCTTGTTTAAACTTTACTGATGTGAAACTGTCGGATAAGCTCGGACAAGAAGGACGGGACAGTGACGTCATTGTCGTCTCCTTCGCTTTAAAGGATTAATGTCTGATCGATTTATTTCTGAAGCATAGCAGGGACACAAAGCTTCCAGGTTAGATGTAGAACATTGTGGGACATGTGGGATAATCTCTGAAGCACCGATAAGTGTTTTTGTAAAAAGCTCCTCGCGAGAATGTGAATGTTATTTTTATTTGTAGAGTTTAAGATTGGTGCTCAAAGTGCTGCGGTTCCTTTTTATCAGAAGGTTCCAGGTTCTTTAAATCCGTGGTTCCCAACCTGGGGGTCGGGACCTCCACAAGGGGTCGCTGGATTAATCAAAGGGGTCAATGATAGCACAGGATAGGATACAGAAAAAAAAAAAAACACAAAAATTGTGATTTTTCTTTTTCAAGCTTTCTTCTAATTTTTGCTTCATTTCTTGTGGATTTCTATATTTTACCTCATCAAGCCTCTAAAAGTTATTCAAATAAATCAAAATAAGTCTCTTTAGCTGCAAGGTTAGTCGATTCATTGATTAGTAGATCGACAGAAGATTAATTAGCAACTATTTTGATAATTGATTCATCGTTTTAGTCATTTTTTAAGCAAAAATGTAAAAATAAGCTGATTTATTGCTTTTCTTTGTTGAACATGATGATAAACTGAATATCTTTGGGGTTTGGACTGTTACACACAACCAGACATTTGAAGATGTAACTTTGGACTGTGGGGAACTTTAAAATATATTTTTCATTATTTTCTGATGAACTAATTAATCGAGACAATAATCTGTAACTTAACAGGTGACATGCAACATGTGACGAGGGGTCCCAGGTAGACTTTGCTTTATTTTGAGGCGTCACAGGGCAGAAAGGTTGGGAAACACCGCTTTAAAAGATCTTCTAGCTCTTCTCCACTGCAGGAACCTCACAGCTCATCAGCTGAACGTTAAACAAAGGTCGTGAATCGTTGGTGTCAGAGTCCGCCGAGTGTTTTACAAACATCACTCACTTATATCGTTTTTACAGTTAAATCTGCTGCTGTTACATATTTTCTTTCACTTAAATGACATTTTGTTTTACAAACAGAGAACTGAGAGAGCTGATGTCCTTATTTATCAGACCAACTGTCCAAAACACTAAGATATTTCATTTATATCAATATAAAACAGAAAATTCACACAAACTCAGTGTTGCTAAAAAAAATACTAATAAATCTGAGATGTAATCAGATGTTTAAAGTTCTGTTAAAGTTTTATCTTTGTAAAATATAAATAAATATTAAATATACTTTATACTTTCACTCTTCAGGTCTCTAAACAAAATGTTCCTGAAATTACACAAGTAGCTTCATTTTTAGGAGTCATAAGCTGAAAAAGTGACACTAATTAACTTATCAACTACTTAACTGACCATTTGTTCCAACACTACATGAGATAAAACTTTATACACCAAAGCAGCTTTGTGATTCTTTATTTTTCTAACCTTATCTCATCTTCTTAACATTACCAGACAGTATTTCTGCTGTTTACCTGGTGATTGATGTGACAAAAGATAAAATATTAACCGCTATGACTCAAATTCTGTCTGTCAGTATTATAAACAGCTGTGAAGCGTTTTGGCGTCTGATAAACCTTCAATTTCATTGTTGTGTGTCTCAAACTGGACTTCCATGTCTTGCAGGTACCCAAGGCAACAAGCTAATGCTGCGTTCGCGTCGCATTGGAGTCATCGTAATTATAAGTTTCCTACTTCCAAGTCGTAACAGTGAAACTCTCTCATATATCCGACGTGGCACTTAAAAACCAACCTTTAATGTAGTAAACCCAAATTTAATGGCTGCAACTGACAATTAATCTGCCAATTATTTTTATAAAAGAATCCCTAAAATGCCCGTTATAATCTCCCACGGTGACATCTTCAGATGTTTTCTTTTGTTGGATCAGAAGTCAAAAAATCTAAAGAAATTCAGTTTACAGTCGTTTATGACACAGAAAAGCATCAAATCATTGATTTATTTTGACATTTTTTGCTTAAAAAATGATTAAAACGATTATTTGATTATTAAAATAGTTGCTGATTATTTTTCTGTCAGTCATTGCAGCTGTAGATAGTGTTATTTAGATAAAGCAAAGTATTCTAATCATACATACACGATGACGTGAACGTGGCATAAAGTTATTTCCAGAAACTTGAGCGGAGAAACAAAAGGAGTTTATGTTATATAAATGTTACATTATGTTCCTGCAGTGGAGAAGAACTAAAATATATTTTCTGCTGTTCATTCAGAATCATGTATTCTTCATTCCTGCAGAGCTTTTCTTGTTTCTGAGCAGAAAGCAGAATCTGAGCTGAGGTTTATTTGTTCTGTGCTCGGTGCTTCACGTTGTTTTCTGAAACTCGAGTTAATCACACGAAGCAGATTTCTCTTTTCTCTCCGAGGACGTGTCATGTCGTCACGCTCTGATGTGATTGGTGGGTTTGTTTTGTATGTTTTGGCTAAATAAATAATAAATATTCAGAGCTGCAGACTCACTGCTGTGTGGTTAACCTGAACACACAAACAGAAACCAGGTAAACACACACCAACACTTTCCTGAGAAATATGTTGAGAAAGTTGGGTTGAAATTATTTTGACATGTTTGACCATATATTAATTCAATAAAATTAATTAATTATTCATTATCTAATGTCGATTAATTATTAATTTTGTAATTTAAAGAAAGCATATTTTTTTGTAACTCAAACTTTATGCTACATTATTGATAAAATAATACATAATTTTATGCAGTTTCCTACATTTTAAAAAAACTTGCAAGTAATTAAAAGTAACATTTAATGAGGTTTATATGGTGGCCCTGAGGTGCTAAACACAACAAAACAAACCAACAATATTTTAGAAAACACAACAATAAAACAGGAAAAAACATTAAAAAAAACTAAACCACAAATCAGAAAACAACACAAATACAAATGTTTTGTACAAAATGTTATGTTTTGCACCTCTGGGCCACCGTAGATCTCTCCTAAAAACACACGTTTGTCATAAAACCACCAAAATGTCAAAATGTACTGAATTCTTTCTACAACTGAAACTTTCCTGCTGTAAATCCTTTTGTCCAGCAGGCGTCTCCATAATCACGTGAATCCTCGAGGTTAACAAAACCTTCCTTCAGTGAGCAAAAACATTTTTAATAACGGAGCGTTCAAGGAGCCAAATTAATAAAAAAAACATTTAAAGACCTTTTATTGATTATTTCATGGAACAGAATTGTTTGGTCTCATTTTTCATCACTGACAGTTTGTGAATGTAACGAACTGTAAAGTAGTTTTGTGTGTTTTATCAGCACCAACAGAAATATAATAATACAGACTGTGGAGGTGAAAGGAGACACGTGTGCAGGTCGTTCCCTCTTCTTCTCTCCCTTTCATTCATCCTCGTCTTCCTCCTGCTCTTCCTCCTCCTCTATCACCCTCACAGTTCTTCTCCTCTTCCTCACCCCTCTCGTCTCCTCCCCCTCCTCCCTCTCCTCCCCCTCCTCATGCTCCTCATGCTCCTCCTCCTCCTCCCCCCCCTCCTCCTCCTCCTCCGCCTTCCTCCTCGCGGGCGTTGCAGCGGCTGCAGTGCCTCCTGAAGCCTCCCAGGAAGTGAGACCTGAAGCAGCAGAAGGGGCAGGCGAAGCGTCCGGGCCGGTGAGCCGCTCTGATGTGCTGCTGCAGCCGGCTGGGCAGGAAGAAGGAGCGCTTGCAGTCTTTGCAGCCGTACGGACGCTCAACGTCGTGACAGCGCACCACGTGACTGATGGCAAAACCTGCAGCAACACACACCAGGTGAGGAAGAGGAGGGTTACTCCAAAATACATCCTATAATGAGAAAAGTGTTAATAAGATGCCTTTATTCTGTGAAATCAGGAGAAAGTTTGTGGTATAACAAGATAAAGTGACATCATGTTAAAACAAAGTAATAATGTATCTACAGTAGTAATAACATTAAACGTATTGTGTTAAAACTAAGCAAATACTGAGCACATATTTCTTGTACAGCTGCTACGATTAATCGATCAGCTGATTGACAGAAATAATAAATCACTATTTTGATAATCGATTCATTGTTTTGAGTCATTTTTTAAGAAAGAATTCTCTGATTCTTAAATGTGAATATTTTCTGGTTTCTTTAGTCTCTATGACAGTAAACTGAATATATTTGTGTTGTGGACAAAACAAGACATTTGACTTTGGGAAACACTGATCAACATTTTCTGACATTTTATGGACCAAACAACTAAATAATCGACCGATTAATGGATGATGAAAATAATCGTTAGTTGCAGCCCTATTTAACACCAACAAAGCTCCCAGTGTGAGAGGAAGAATGATGGAAGTGCAGGTTGTAGAAACAGAAAGGTTTGAGCACCTTTGAGTTTGGTCTTCCAGCCGCAGATGAGGCAGACGAAGCGGTTGGAGATGAAGCTGACGACCTTGGCCGTGGCCTTCATCTCCTCCTGCAGGAGCTCTCCGCTCAGCCCAGCCACCTCCTCCTCCTCTGTGGTGCAGGTTGCGGCGGCGCCGTCTCGTCTGATGGCCTGGGCGGCGTATGCTTTGGGGATGTCGTGTTTCCGCACCACGTGGTTGACGCCCAGAGATTTCAACTTGTTCTTCCAGCCGCAGATCAGACAGCGGTAACCGGCGCCGTCGAACATCAGCACGCCTTCACCTTCAGGTTTAACCGACTCGCTCCCCTCAGCTTCCTCCTCCTCAACCTCACTGCTCCTCTTTCTTTTCAGAGAATCTTTCTCCTCCTCCTCACCCTCCTCCCCTGTCTTTTCATCCCCCTTCTCACTTCCCTCGTCTCCACCCTCCCCCTCCCCCTCCACCCCGCCCCCCTCCTTCTCATCCACACAGTGTTTGGAGATGATGTGTTTGTACAGCTTGGCGAAGTCTCGGCTGGTGTAGAAGCAGTCGGAGCAGTGGAACAGCCGGGCAGTGCTCTGGTACAACAGGATGTTGCCGAGGCGACCCACCGCCACGCCATCCAGGTTGGCGGGGTGAGTGGCAGCTATGTGGGACAGCTGGTGGGCGTGGCTCTTGGAGAAATGGCCACAGAGGGGGCACTGGAGGTGTGCTGCCACGCCACCACCCACTTCACCTCGAGTCTGTACGATAACAGACATCACTGCCGTCTGAGGAGAGACGTGAATAAAGTTAAAGACACACTGAAATAAAAGGTGGAGTCTACTGACTGTTATTGATCATTTATCATGAGCTTTTTGATTTAAAGTAGGACTTCCTAATTCAAAACTATGATGACTATGATCAGCTTTAATTATTGATATGATATCCCTTTAAATTTAACCTGCAGAGACTTTCCTTATGTCTGGTCATGAGGTAATTTCCACTATTTTCTGATATGTTATAGACTAAATGATTATTGAAAAATAACTGATCAGGGCTGCAACTAACGATTATTTTCATTATTGATTCATCTGTCGATTATTTTCTCAATTAGTCGAATAGTTGTTTGGTCCATAAAATGTGAGAAAATGGTGAACAATGTGGATCCGTGTTTCTCAAAGCCCAAGATGACGTCCTCACATGTCTTGATATTCAGATATTCAGTTTACTGTCACAGAGACTAAAGAAACCAGAAACTTTTCACATTTAAGAAGCTGGAATCAGAGAATTTGGACTTTTTTTCTTAAAAAATGATTCAAAATGATTAATTAATTATAAAAATAGTTGGCAATTAATTTAATAGTTGGCAACTAATCAGTGAATCAACTAATTAATGCAGCTCTAATGGGTTTACTTTGGTGAACATTTCCATGTGATTTGCCCAGTTTTTGATCCTGAAGCGTTTAGCAGGAAAAGGGAGCAGATTTAGGTGAGAATTACAAAATAAATAAATGGATTTCAATTCCTGGTGTTCAACATACTTTAAGCATCTCTGTGCTTTCATGAACTGGAGACTCATGAAACAAATCTTCTCCAAACTTTATTTACACTAACACACATCTTCCAGCTTAATCTTTTAGCTGAACACTTAAGTTGAACCTTGAAATGTCGTTATTATAGTAATAATTTTATTTTTTATTAGAGTAAAATAACGTGATCAACCTCTGAGCTTGCAGCATTTTTTTGCTTCACAGCAAAATATTTCAAAACAACTGATCGATTAATAATTGCATCTTTAACTGATAATGTAAATAATCATCAGTAGCAGCCCCTTTTAGGATTTTGTGTTTAACTGAGCCGAAATGACTTCTGTTGTTTTTATTTTCAGCTCCACACAGCAGATACTTATCTCAATCAAACACTTCCAACTTTAACCAGACTTCGTATATATTTATGTAGTTTTTATGAACAAAACTAGGTCGTGGAAACAGTAAGACTCGTTCAGAACTGACACTTGTCCCGTCAGTAAGTTCACGGGTTCAGACATTATTGCTTCACGCTTTAAATGGAATAACGGACCGCAGCTAACAGGCTAACTCTCCGGCTAAAAACTACATTTTAACCGTCTCTTTCACCCACCTGCCTGTTCCGCCGATTGTGTTTATCTGAAATAAAGCTCCTCAACCTGAACTGACAGAAGAATCACTCAAAAGATTTATTTAAACCGTTTTAAACCTTCATATTTGGACAAAACATCGAGCAGCTTTAGCTCGCTAAAACGCTGCAGCTCACTTCCTTATTTACCTCCAACACAGCCAATAGGCTTGCTTCAGCCTTGTGACGTTTGACCAATCGCAATCAATCTTTGAACCAAACTCTCCCCGTGGCTGCAATTATCGCGAGATCCCAGTTCCGCTTTAAATTCGTCGGGATTTCTTTGTTAGATTTTACAGACTGAAGAAAGAGAAAATAAACGAATATTCATGAAGATAAAACCATTTAAAACACCACTGCTATTTTAAATAAAATGGGAAATTGATTTATTTTATATATTTTTATAGTTTAAGGGCAGGTCAGTTATTTTTTGTATTTGTTTTTCCTTCTTTTTTCTTCTTCTTTTCTTTTATGTGTATATGTATGTTTAGTCCTTTTCTCTTGTGTAAGTATAATAACTTTGATTTAACTGTCAAATTAGATTTTTAGTTTTGTTGTATTTGCACAACAAAGAAGTTTGTAAATCATAAGCAATTCATTTAAAAAGAAAAGGATTTTGTTTGGTGGGATTAAAAAAAGTTTATTGAAATAAAACAAAAACAACTAAAATAGATTCAATCAGTGTAAAACAAAAAGCAATCAGGTAGTTGCATGACATGCTAAAAACAAAAATACATTTCCTTAAGAGACTCACATTTTACTGAACAGCACAGTACAGAACAATCAATAACTACAATGGATCCAAATAGTGAGCTTGATACCTGCAGGAAGTTTGTGTAAAATTAGGAATTTGGACGAAATTTTGAATTGATTATTTCCTGTGAATATTACAATGCACCAGAGACGAAATTTCCTTTCATCTTTAGAAACTTTATACAATTCTATGTCTGTATTATTATTATTTTAGTTTTTAACTATAATATAACCATAAAAACGCTTTGCAAGCGGCCTCAAGCTGCTAAAACTACGTATCCCAGGAGGGGCCATGGAAAAAAAAAACTTCCATACAGTTAGTAAACCACTGATGCAAACCAGATTTATGAAATCTTATTATATAACAACATGACGCAGGTTTGAACACAGATGGAATATTTGTATACATGATTTATCTGCAGATGAGTAACTGGGTTAGTGCGTGCGTGCGTGCGTGCGTGCGTGCGTCCGTGCGTCCAGGGCACACTAAGGTGATTAATGAAGCTATTTCTGTCTGGAGAAGCAGATACCTGCAGAGGAGGAGACTACATCTCCCAGCAGGAGTGTGATGTCATCTTTCACTCAGATTGATCTTTTTTTTCTCTTAACATGATCATTAAAAACATTTATCACGATACCACGACCTACCTGCAAGACGCACCTGAGGATGTTTTATTAAACTACAAGACATCTCAAAAACTACAGTTTACAGCTTCACAACCGTTCCTGTAACGCCACCCTCAGGACAAAGTTTACATTTTTATCTCCACTATTGCTAAAACTCAAGAATAGATAAATCACCAGGATGTTGTTCTTGAGGCTGTAATGAACACACCAGCCTCCAGAGGGCGCCAGCAGGACTTAAGACTGCTAATTTTGTTTAAAGGGGACATATTCAGCTTTTTGTGATTTTCTGTTATTTATATCCTGTTCTGATGTTGGATGTTAAACATGGTCAGAACAAGTTCAGAAACTTGAGGTGAACGTATGTAGAAATGTTGCCTGCAAGTCAAAAGTCAGGGCTTCAGTCTGCACTGAGCACTTCGGTTGTGCCATTTTTACTCGTAATTTTCCATGTTTTCCGTAGTATTGCTACTTTTTCTCAGAATAGTCCTGACTTTTTCTTGTAATAATCTGATTTTTTATCGTAATTTTTGAACTTTTTCTCGTAATTTTACAACTTTTTTCTTGAATTATTACGACTTTCTTTTTTGGTAATATATTGGCTTGTCACACATACCCATAAAGGATCTGATTCAGCTCCAACATGTACGGATGGATGTGAGAAGTTGACATTTGGAGTAAAGAAGGAGAAAAAGAAGTGAAATCCTGCTACTATAGTTTGTTTACGTAGCCTCCGGAGCCGGAGGAAGCTTCCTGAAGCTGACCAATCAGAGCAGAGCGGGCTCATCAGGAGGGGGGCCTTAAAGAGACAGGAGCTAAAACGGCCTGTTTCAGACAGAGGCTGAACTGAGGGGCTGCATAAAGGGCCAGTATAAGATAAACAAGGAGTTTTTAACTGGAAATCATGCAAAGATATTCCAGTAGAGCCCCAGAATATAAATATAGAGCTGGAGATGTGCAGAATATGTGTCCTTTAAAAAGGGATTTTGGCACAAAGAAAATATTGCAAATATGACATCAGATTTGGCTTCCGTGTTGACGGTTTGCACCAGAATTGGACCAAAGACAAAGAATTCATCATCTTCAGGTCAGAGGTCAGCTGGTCTGGAGAGAGAGGGAGGAGGGAGTGATGGGAGAGCGAGGAGTGGTTTGAGCAGAGAGAGCGAGGAGGGAGAGGAGAGGGAGGGGGTTTTATTTTGGTAGAAAGAGGGAGGGGAGAGTGAGGAGAGGAATCTGAGTGTGTTTGAACTTGTGTTTTCCTTCAGTCTTTGTTAGCTGAGATTCACTTTAACACACACTCTGTCACACACACACACACACACGCTGAGCGACGGTGGGTGGGCGAGCGAGGACGACATGCTCTGTTTAAAAGGTGAGAGAGAGAGAACGCATGAAGAAGTTTAAAATATTGCAGAACAAAGAGTGTGTGTGTGCGTTTATACTGCATGTGTGTGTGTCGCATGTTTCTTGCCAAAAAACTCTGAAGACTACAGCAGCTGTGTGTGTGTGTGTGTGTGTGTGTGTGTGTGTGTGTGTGTGTGTATACAGATGTGGGTCATTTTGTCCGCTGGCTGTCAGGACTCTGTTAACACACACACACACTGTTATCTCCATAACCTTTCTGCAGAGAGTGTGTGTGTGTGTGTGTGTGTGTGTGCTGCAAGATGAATTTGGTGAGGTTGGCAGCAGGAAAGCAGGTCAAGAGAGCTTCACTTTGAGCAGAGAGAGATTATTAACCCTGTCAGTCCCAGATCAAACATTAGCCAAGTTTCAATCCTAATGTAGCTCAAATTTTAACAGAATTTCCCAAAAATGAGCAAAAGAAAATGCAAATTAAAGCTTGTTTTCATCCACTAGAGTTCAGTGAAAATGAGGAGACATGTATCGTTAGGGTTAAATCAATACCGTTTTTTTTAAATTGTTGAAATAATAATAAACAGCAAGATTTGAATTTATTTATGTATTCAATAACAAAATATTGTCTTTAGAGCAGCTGTGTCACTGCATAATATCTCCCTGGAAGTAAATGTAAACTCCTAAATAAAATGTTCCTGTAATTAAAACACTGACTGATGTTTAAGAAGCAGGTTTAACATAGAAAACTGCAGCTGAGCTTACATCCAAATTCTAACCAAATTTCCAAAAAATATCAGCAAAGAAAAATCAAATTAAAGCTTGTTGGAGATAAACAGCTGGCGGTTGGTGCCATTAAACTGTTGCAGAAGAAGAGGACACAGCAAGATGACGTCATTAAAAGAGCGGCAGTCAAAGCTCAAACGATGGAAAACGTGATGAAACGTTAGAGTCTCCTCAGCGCTGAGTGTGTTTCCGTCTGCCTGTTTTTATCACATTTTGAAATAAAAAAAACTGAGTGAAAGCGCCAAAAAAAATCTATAAATATGTGTAAAAAGTGTTTCCTGCTGTCCGAGGAGTAAAAGTAGTTGTGTGGATAAAAATCAAATATAAACAGACTTAGTTTACATTAGTGAAGAGACGGAAACATTAGATCTGTGTTGCACATTTTCTTTTTCAGAATAACCAGAAATATTTGAAAATAAGAAAAATGTGAATAATTTGTTTCAAGATTTATTGTAAATATGTAGAATTTCCTTTGTGAAGGTGTCGGCTCATTTTACAACATAAACACAACTGATGAGTGAAATCTGTGAAGTTTGAGGGGAAACTGACAGCTCACTGAGCTTTAACAGCTTCATCATCAATAAATAACAGGAAACATTTACTGAAAATCAATTTTCCTCAAGTCAAAGAGTTTGTTAAAACATCAAAACCAATAAATAACACAGAGGAACAGGAAATAGCCAAACCTGGATGTGCACACGTTGCTTGGATTGCCATAAATACTGACAGGAAAGGGTTAAAACTAACTGTGATATTTCATTTTGCTCGTAAGAACCGGGACTATTGATCTGTTGATCGACAGCAATATTGTCTGACAGGTTTGTGTGTGAGCTTCACTTAAAGAGAGGATGGGACTGACAGGGTTAACGGAGAGAAAGTGTTGATTAGATACAGTATTTTCCAGATGACAGCTGCTGCAGTCCAGCTGTTGCCATGGTTACCGTGAGTAATACTTTAACTTCTACTCGTAGTACTGCTGCTGCTGCTGCTGAGATGTGTCCTGTAATATTTAGTGTTGAGATTGAATCTTTGTGGCTCGTGGCGAAAGTGGAAGTTTTGGGGTCAGGAGGCGTGTGCATTCTTGAGTTTGACACATGCAAGTGTGTGCTCGTATTTCTGCCTTTATGAGGACCAGTGTTGTTGGTGTTAAACCAGCATTGTGAGGACATTCCTGCACTGTGGGGACATCATGACTTTAGACTCAGTTTTATAGTTGTGGTTATAATTGAGTTGAAGTTCAGTTTGGGTGTTTGGTCGCGATGGTTATGAGGTGAGAGAATGTTTTATGTACATAAAGGTCCTCACAAGGATAGTAGTATAAATATGTGTGTCAGTAATGATTGCTGGCGTGTTGAGGCAGGCTGAAACATCCCATTCAGCTTCCAAAACACAGCTGTTCCACTTCTGTAACACACACACACACACTGAGGATTATTGAATGGATCTGTAGCTTCAGCTCGTTGAGTTTTCACTAATGAATTCCTCCCTGATGGAGACGACAGCTGCAGAAATACAGAAACTGGAACTTTCAGTCGACTTTATTTCACCAGAATAATCGACTCAGTATCAGCGCTGAGCTGCAGGGACTCCTGGAGACCAACAGCATCTTGAAAATATTCTGTCGATCCAAACCAAAGACATTAGATTGTTGATGTCTGAGTCATGAGATTAATAACTTTCAGGTGTGTCTTAAAACAGCAGTCAGGTGTCCATATGAGCAGTGAAAGAGGTTTTCCTCGCTGTAATCATTCCTCCTGTTCATACTGGATATTAAAAGATCCCCTTCAAATGTGCTTTAATGGAAGTGATGGAGGCCAAAATCCACAGTGTGTCCACAGTGTTTGGATCCAAAACATGAGATTTGTTGACAATAAGAAAAATATAGAAAATCACCTGAATTATCCTTTAAATTCAGACACTATAAGCTCTACTGTGGAGGTTTACTTGTAGATAAAAATCATATTGTGTGTATTCTTTAAGTCTAAAAAGCGTGTTCTCATTTACAACCATTTACAAAACTAATTTTTATAATAAAATATTTACAACATCACAACTTTCTGGACATCACTGACTAACATTTGTACTGTTGTGTGTTGGCATAAAAAAGAAAATTCAACTGCACGAAATGATTTAAATCACAGATTATTGTAACATTTATGTGAGAGTTTAATAACATGTTTCATCACATGTAATTCTATGAAAAGCACTCAGTTACTGAGTTTGAGCAACTTCTGTTTACATGCATCATACAGTTTATTACATATGTTGAATGTAAAACCTTCTTATGCAAAGTAACTAGTCTGATGAATGTAGTGGAGTAAAACTCGTACACAGCAGTTTCTTCTTCATGTTATTCCTCTGAGGTCATCCATCAGTGACAAAACTTTGCCCTCAGCAGAGTTTCACCAACATGAACATGATGTTCACTTTAAAAACTCAAACAAAACTGTCAGCAGAGACGTGACGGACGACAGGAGGAGGACTAACTGAAGATTGATAGGACTCCTGTCTTTTTTCTGTCGGTCAGGTGACCTCAGCATGACTCGCTGCACACACAGCCAATCAGCTGATCATTAGATCATTAGATAAACATCACTGAAAAGCCGACGTGTTCATTCAAACATTTTTAATCATTACTTTTTCTGACATTTCTGACAGTTTTGTTCATTTATTTGGCTCACAGGTGATTCCAGTGGAAGCTTGTGTGTAATAATTTATCATTTTGACAAAAGGTCTCATCTCAAGGTCTGTTTACGTGCTTGTTCCGGAGCTTTCAACCACATCACATGGTCTTCACCAGCAGATGGAGTTTGCTTAGTTGTCATGGAACTGCAAGTGTTCATATTTTCAGTTTTTCTGAGCACTTTTACTTCAGATTCAGGCTCCAGTTGGGTTCAAGGTTGAAAAGTCATCTTCAGAGTGACAGAGTTGGTAGAAAAGTAGAAAAAAGAGTGAAGGAGCTCTTTGTTCAACATTGACCTTCTGTTGTTAGATCCAGACATAGAATTACCCAGTTTGACACTTGACACAGTAATACAGTATCAAGCAACATGTTGTGTGTGTGTGTGTTGAGGTAAATACCTGTCCCACACAGGCCATCTGCAGACCTGGATAATCCCTGTTAGTAGATTAGCGGCAGAGAGAGGAGGCGAAACAGAGCAACACACAGTCAACGCTTCTGAGCAAATATCACATTTCTGTTCAGATGCTTTGGGACCGTGATCATTCTTGGAAGTTGAGGAGTTGTTTGGTTTTGGTTTTGGACAACTGTGAGAACAAGTCTGAGGTTTTTTTTTTTTTCGTTATGAGGGAATGAGGAGAAGTTACACGGAGATGCTAAAAGTTTTAATTGTGGCTGACTGGAAAACCTTTCAGCGATATTGAAGATCTGAAGCTTTTGTGGAGATTTGATGCCAAATCTGAAGGCTTTTATCAGGACTGAACATGTTTTTGGACATTTTCCATGAAGAATGTAGTAAATATATCGTGAAGGCTACAGAACCTGGAGCTTTGTTTCTCTCACACATTAGGCTTATCATTAAGGTTTTACTTTGACGGACAACATTCAGTGTTTCTTTTGTGAACAAAATGTAATCGTTGAGATTCATTGTGAAGCAGTTTAAGGCTGTTTTTTTTGTCCAGAACTGGAGTTAAAGGCAGTTTTGATTTTATTATGAAGGGCTTTCAGACATTTATTTTGAACTTGAACTGGCTGTGCTAAATTCATTCATTCATTCATACATTTATTCATTTTGATTGTTTTTAATGACAGCCATTTTTAGGAAGCACTGAGGACGTTCATTTTGAAAAATAGGGGCTTTTATGATGAAGGGTTGGAAATTCTCTGGGGCTTTTATTGTGAAAAGATGGAAATATTAGCAAGTTTTCGTCGTGTGCGTCATCTGTGATCTGTCCTGTGGGTGGAGCCAGTCATCAGACAGCCAAACAGGATGATTTCCTATGTGGAGTGTCTGGGCGGCGAGGGGGCGGGGCCTGGCGTGGCGTCCCGCTGCTGGAATACAGGCCCCGATGAAGAGCTAGATGAGCTTCTTCCACGCAAGATGGCCGCCCTGCAGCCGAAGACAGAGGGCAGCCTGCGGCGCCGCCTGCTCAGCGCCAAAATCCACCAGCATCACAACGCCATTTGTCAGATTAACGCTGGTACCGCTGGCAGGCCGGTGGTGCCACCAGGTGACAAAAAGTCTTTCCCACCTCACCCTCAGTATCCAGGCAACAGCCCCTGGTTTCGCCCACAGCACCTACCGCCACGACCCCATGTCCACCCCTCCCTGACCCCAGAGGCTCATGGGAAACTCTTCCTCTCTCCAGAGGCTCAAGGGAAACCTTACCCTCAGTCCCCACCCCTCCAGCTGCCTCGCTCCACCCGCCCCGCCCTCGCCCAGCGGCGGCGAACAAGCTCGTGCCCCCCGACCCCGGAGCCCCGCCCCGGCTACACCCTGCCCGTCCCCTCCCCTCTAAGCACCCCGCCCCCCCTCAGGGAGCCAGAGGTGCCGCCACAGTACTGCTACCGGCCCAGCAGGAGCCGCAAGGCCAACTTCTTCTTCTTCAGACGGCGCCGAGGGAGAAGCTCCAGGCAGGAAGCCACACAGACCACGCCCCTTCTACACAGAGGTACTGCTAGGATTTCTGGGTAGTAGGTTATATGTTTGTGTTTTCTTTTTAATACTTTCATTTTTACTGCGTTTTCAGCTCTGGACACAACAGCTGAGTACATATACAATATGACACTGAACAATACGACACCAGACAGTTGTGTAGGGAAACTCAGATATGTATCAATATTCTAACAGTTAAGTTACTTGTTCAGCATCATGTTTCATGTAAATGTACAGTATGGTCGGCCTCCAGGTCACCACAGAGTCTCCAACATGGTTGCTGGGTTTTTTTGTGTGGACTGTTTTTATAAAGTTCTGCTACTTGAGATACAGAAGAACTAAGAACTAAGAAAAGAACCCAAAGAAAAGTCCTGAATGGTCCAGTTTAGCCTAATTTGGTTCTGTTTGGTCATGTACCAGAACAGTCCCAGCTAGTCTGATTTGGCTCTTTTTGGTCCCACTGAACCCAGCTTGTTGTCCCAGTTTGTTTAGCACTATGAGGTCTCAGTTGATCCCAATTTGTTTATTCCTGCATTGTCCCACATATCCTGGTTTGGCACTTTTTTGGTTTTATTTTGGTCCTCAAAACTACGAGCTACTCTTGTTTGGCTGAGTTTGGTCTTGATGGTTCCAACTAGCCTGGCTCAGCTCTTTTAGGTCCTGAATGGTCCCAGCTTGCCTTACCAACTTCTGCCCTCTAATAGGTGATTTAGAGTCTCTCAACTTAAACTCTTTTATACATCAGTCTATCCAGGATCAGTGCGCTGCTTACACAGAGGATATGATGTGATATGTATGATTGTTTTGACTGTTTGATGAGTTTTGTACATCTGTGAAAAGTGTCATATGTGTAACTGTGTGTTTAATCTGTGTGTCAACTGCCTCAGGATGCAAAATGAATTTCAGTGTAAGCGGAGGATAAAGTCATTTTGTTTTAGTTCTGAGTGAAAACATCACTGATGATAGCTTAGCATCATAGCTTAGCATCAGGAGATATTTTACTACAACTACGACTCTGGAGAAACTAGTGGTGACCAGGAACAGACTGGTTGACAACCAAGAACAGGTTGGTGATGAGTTCCTCAGAGAATAGAGATGACCTGACGGTGCTGTGGCTGGATCTGGTGAACACATATGGTTCTATGCCCCACAAGCTTGTACAGGAGATGCTGGAGAGACTTCACATGCCAGCCAAAGTGAAAGATCTAATTCTGGACTATTGCTCAGACCAGCCTGAGAGTCTCAACCGGATCCTCAACATCTGAGTGGCACAGGCTGAAGATGGGAATCATTACAGGCTGTACCATCTCAGTGATCCTGTTTAGTCTGGCAATGACTATACTAGTGAAATCGGCAAAACCAGAGTGCAGAGGCCCTAAGTCCAAGTCCGGGATTCACCAACCACCAATCTGTGCCTTCATGGATGACTTAACAGTGACCACTGAGTCGGTCCCTGGAGCCAGATGGATCCTGCAGGGGCTGGAGAGAATGATGGGATGGGCAGCAATGACATTCAAGCTAGAGAAATCAAGGTCCTTGGTCCTCAAGAGGGGCAGAATGATCGACAGATTCCGGTTCTCCATCGCAGACATGCCAATCCTATGAGTCACCACAATGCCCACTTTCCTAAAGGACAGGATCCCTTGAGCACATCCTGCGCTACTGAAGGCCAGCATGGGTGGTGGCATATCCCGGTGCTCAGGACCACATCACAGAGTCGATCTCCTGGGCCATCAATAACTGCTGGAGGGCAAAACCATTTAAGCCGGCCATCTGCTTCATTAAAGCAGGAGAGAGGCCAAGTGGAACACCCAAGGCAGCACCTAAGCTTCTCAACTCAGCGCAGGATTGGGAGCTGATAGTAGACTTGGGGCGGCAACTCAAGTTCGCCGTAACAGCTGGAACTCAAGGAACAGCTACTAGGGCAGAAGCTGAGGTCTGATCAACCCCAGCTGCGTCGCCTGGGTGAGGGTGTATGATGTCCGATATCCGAAACACCTGATGACCCCTGGAAACACCACTGATGATCTGCCCTAGCTTAGCATCAGGAGATGTTTCACTACAACTAAGTGGTCCCAGCTACTCTTGTTTGGCCCAGTTTGGTCTTGAATTGTCCCAGTTTGTCTAATTATGCTGTTTTTGTTTTTTGTTTCTGAATGGTCCTAGTGGAGCATTCACAGCAGACAGTTTGAATCCTCACAGCAGGCGTTACTAATGACATTAACAATGGCTAAGTTACAAACAAGCTGTGACAGTGAGCCAGCGAGCACCTGGAGCTGGTGTTGGTAACACCTGTGATTCTCCGGCTGTGACGACGAGTCAATATGTCTAAAAAAGCTCTGTTAGCCGGGTTTTCAAGTGTTTGCCTTCAGTTTCTACAATCTGAGCAGCAAGACAGCCAGTTTCTGCCTGTGGATCTCTGATTATGTAAACTGATCAATAATGTATCACAGCTTCAGTCAGATGTTTGTTCTCAGATAACACACAGAACAAAAACACACCCGCTCTCCATGTTCTCCTTTAATTAACTCCCCTGTGTGCATAATCTCCTCTCTCTGTGTATGTGTGTGTGCAGGGATTAGCTGCAGCTCCATACGCTAGGCTAAAGGCTAATTCCTGTAATAACAGATGAACAGGGTTTACATGCAGCATCTGCTACCTGTTAGCTTCACCTGTTAGCTACCTTCAGCTATATGTTGTAGTCCAGATAAACCACACCTGCATCTATCAGTTTACCTTTGTAATCATCTCCTCACTTTACCTTTTTGGTGACACTGATGCTTGATTTGTCCCATAAATTACATAAACTCAGACATCTGTGAGTCATACCAAAGTCTATTTAGAAATCCATCAAAATAAAAAATAGTGTGTTAATCAGGACTGCTTTGATTTTGGGGTATAATTCTGGTCACATTTTTTGTTGTTGACAGTTGAGATGGGAACAGAGTTCACAGTTGAACAACTATATATATACTCACTGTGACATAACGACAGTGTGGCCTATTTACCGTCTAATTAATTAAACTAATTAAAACAGTAGAGGAGACAGACAGGCTGTCAGGCATGAAGACAAAAGTAATTAGCTGCTCCACTGGCCCACATAGCTGGCACACTTACAGACTGGAACTGTCCCAGTTAGTGACTGGTGATGAAGGTGATGATGAAGGTGATTCTCAACTCCATCAACCATTATCACTGTCATTATATATCCTTTATATTAGTTATAAGCAGTAATGATGATACATGATGTACCATGGGAGAAAAGGTAGTAGAGTAAGTGTCCATGTACACAATAACAGCCTCAAAGGTGTCCATATGGAGACAATAATGGGACTATCTGAGTCCAATATTTGCTATATCCAGACACTAATTTGTGCATTATCACCTGATAAACCCTAAGCTTCATCCCGTCTCTCATACAGCTGTTAGAGGAGATGATGACGCCTCAATTCAGTCCTCACAAAGATAGAAATACAAGAACACAGAGAAACACAGTGAGGACGGCAAGCAGAGAATAAAAGATGAACACACACACTTTCAATTCTCTTTCTTCGTCTACAAAGCACCATGTTTCATGTTTCGTGTGTGTGTTAATGCAATATTTGTGGGTAACCTTCATCACCTGGCGACACACATGAAGGACCACACACGTGAGCTGGCTTCCCGCCAACATGGCATGTGTGTGTGTGAGTGTGTGTGTGTGAGTGTATGAGTGTTTGTGTGTGTGTGTGTGTGTGTGTGTGTCTGAAGGAAAGAAAGGGAGAGAGTGGGGCGAGTGACAGGATCAGAGAGAGAGGAGTGGGAGGAGAGCGGCGTCGCAGCGAGTTGAGCTGCATTACTGCTGCTGCTCTGTCCTGCTGCAGCCTCGCCACTGTGTATCGGTCTGTGTGTGTGTGTGGCGTCGTCATGGTTCTGATCGGAGCGGCGATCAAATCCGTCCTCAGATACCTCAATAAGACCAGAGGTGAGTGTGTGTGTTATTTGAGGCGAGAGAGCATCATTTGTGTTTAGAGAGCGAGTAGTTATCAGAGTAACTAGTTCTCTAAAGATGACCTCATAAAATACTGCTCTGTGATTGGATGTCAGATGTATGTTAAAATCAAACATAGTGGCATTTTAACCACCCTCTCTAAATCTGGGCTCAAGGTGCGTTAAACTGCAGGTAACCATAGCAACAGTACAGCTGACTGACTTAAGGACCTCAGGGACCTCTTCAAGGACCCTGCAACCTGCTCAAGTCTCTTCAAGGGCCTCTAGTATCTTTTCAAAAACCCCTGGGGACTGTCTCCAGGACCATTAGATTGTCTGGCGCTTCTCAAGGACTCCTGGGACTTTTTCAAGGTCTATTTGAACCTCCTGGAAGACTTCTGGTACCTTTTTAAAGACTCACAGGGAAGGTCTAACCTCCTCAAGGGCCATTTAAATCTTTCCAAGGACCCCTGGGACCTCCCTAAAGGGTCATTAGTGTCTCTGTCACTCGTAAAGGATGCATGGAGGTAGCTCAAGGACCCCACGACCTCCTCAATGACCATTTGAGTCTCCTTCAAGGACCTCTAGTACGTTGTCAATGACCTGTGGAACCCCCTCAGCGACTTGCAACCTGCTCAAGCCTCTTCAAGGACCTCTAGTACCTTTTCAAGGACCCCTGGGGACTGTTTCAGGACCGTTAGATTGTCCATATGGACGTCTGGTACTCCTCAAGGTCTGATTGAAACTCCTTGAAGACTTCTGGTACCCTTTTCAAGGGACCTACAGGGACCCTGCAACCTCCTTAAGGACAATTTAAATCTCCCCAAGGACCTCTGGGACCTTCTCAAGGACCCCGGGACATCCTCAAAGACCATTTGAGTCT
>CM076468.1:17403317-17604517 GCA_038419695.1 Scomberomorus guttatus | reverse complement strand
TCTCTCCCTCTCTCTCTCTCTATCTGTCTCTCTCCCTCTCTCTCTGTCTCTCTCTCTGTCCTCTCTCCCTCTCTCTCTGTCTCTCTCCCTCTCTCTCTGTCCTCCCCCCGCCCTCTCTCTCTCTCTCTCTCTCTCTCTCTCTCTCCTCTCTCTCCCTCTCTCTCTCGTCTCTCTCTCTCTCTCTCTCTCCTCTCTCTCTCTTCGCTCTCTCGTCTCTCTCCCTCTCTCTCTGTCTCTCTCCCTCTCTCTCTGTCTCCCCCCCTCTCTCTCTCTCTCTCTCTCTCTCTCTCTCTCTCTCACTCTCTCCCTCTCTCTCTTGCAGCAGGGGACGGGGACAGTAAGTGGTCTGTTCACTACACTACCCAGAAGTCCCAGCAGGGTCTGCTCTTCATCCCGGGAAAAAACGCTCCAGCAGCGCTGATGATCTGCAAGGTCAGAGGTCAAAAAGAAAAAACATCTCACACTTATCTTTTAATGCATCATCCTTCTTACATTTGATGTTGCTGGATGAAACAACTAAGGAGACTCTTCATGTCAACATTAACATTGGTTGACATTCACATTCAACAGTTCATGGTTGACTGTCATAAAACATGGACATGCCAAAACACAAATAAAACAAATAAAACAAACTGTAAAACAACAACAAAGAAAGTGTTCTGCATAAAATTGAAGCATGAAACAGGATAAAAACACTAAAGGTTGAATTATCTCAGCACTAAGATCCTTTTAGTGGCTGTTTCTGCAGATGTCAGTCGTATCACAAGATCTTCATTAGCAGAGTTTGTCCAGATGATCACATGATGCTCTGCTGCTTCTTCATAAACTACTGATGTAAGAGGAAGTTAAAATAATGAAGATGGAGATGTTAACTCTCAGGATGACAGAAAAAATGGATTCAAACTTAGTTTTATATTAAAACTATTATTCCCTCTTTTTACTCTGCTTTGCTTTGCTTTGTTTTCGCTGCTGTCTGTCTGTCTGTCTGTCTGTAAATGTACTTATTTTCTGTCTGGACAAACTGGAGTCTGTCAGTGTCTGAGCTCTGAACGTAGTCTCACAGTAGTAAAGTTAGCATCAGCAGCTAACAGTCTGAATGTATCTCATCTCATAACATTTTGGCTTTCATTGCTCACAGTAACTTAAGTCACTAATAATAACAGTAATTATTGCTAACAACTCTGCTAACTGTGTAGAAACAAGTCATTCAGAATGATTTAGATAAATTATCAGTTGAAGATTTCCAAACAAGTTTGATATTTAATTTTTGAGATCAAACCTACACAGAATGTTAATAACTCATCAAAGAACAGTTTCATGTGAATTACTCATTTTTGACAAACATGCCAGATAGAACTGGATCATTCTGAGGCCACAATATAGTGAAGCAGAAATCGTCCAGTATGTGAGTAAATGTACCTTTTCCACCACTGCAACAAAAAGCCTTGACATCTTTAAAGCTGACGAGGCAGAAATATAAAAGCAGAAAAAAGCTGTAGATTCAGTCAGTCATTGATAATCAATGTATTAAGATACTGAGAGCTGAATTAAGAGAGCTGCAGCGTGCGCACACACACACACACACACACACACACACACACACACACACACACACACTGCTGCAGACTGCATCACAGCAGCTGCAGTGCTGCATGTCACCCCCCGCCCCAATTCAGACAAAGGATGAAGATGAAGCGCTCCTTTCATGTCTCAGTTAATCCTGTATTTAAACTCGGTAATTAAACTAAATAACATGATAAAGATATTCTAAAATAATCAAAAAGTTAACAAGCTGATTGATTGATTGATAACCTCTCATTCTCTTCATTTGTTGGGTTAGATTTGATAGATTATTGGTTATTGGCTGTATGAGCGTCTTTAGTGTCTCATCTTGCGCCTGTTCTCTCTCCTACATGTATGAATGTGTGTGTATGTATGTGTGTGTGTGTGTGTGTGTGTGTGTGTGTGTGTGTGTGTATGTGTGTGTGTGTGTGTGTGTGTGTAGTGTGTAACGGGCTGACTCAGCATGGCTACAGTGGATCCGCCGCCTCTCAGCTCTGCACTCAAAGCCCCGCCTCCTGTTCATCCTCTGGCCTCGACCAATCAGAGGGCAGCACACGTCGAAGGTGGAAGGACAAAAGCAGGAAGATGGTTAGTGAAACACACACACACACACACACACGATATTAATATGGCTACAGCGCTGCTCATGAATATTAATGAGGTTGAACAGACTACAGCAGAACAAAACTCAGTGGGTTGAAACAAAGTAAATGACTAAATAATGACAAAAATACTGTCAGTAGATTATGTCCTGTTAAGTACATTTACTCAAGTACTGTACTTCAGTACAGTTTTGAGGTACTTGTACTTTACTTGAGTATTTCCATGTGATGCTACTTTATACTTCCACTCTACTACATTTCAGAGGGAAATATTGTACTTTCTACTCCACTACATTTATTTGACAGCTTTAGTTACTTTTCAGATGAAGATTTGACACAATGGATAATATAACAAGCTTTTAAAATACAACACATTGTTAAAGATGAAACCAGTGGTTTCCAACCTTTTTGGCTTTTGACGTCTTACAAAAAGCAGTGTGTAGTCGGGGTCACATTTCAGATGTCTATGAGTTGTTAACAGCTCCACCAAATAGTGATTTTTCCCTCTAAACTTCTCACATGGTTTCATTTCAATAAATGTTCAAATGATCCAATATTTCAGCAAAATTCAAAGATTAGAGAAAAAGTCCAAAAACTGAAAACTGTTATCAATACTGCTACACACATCACACCTGTCCTGTCAAAAAATGTACCTGCAGGAAGAAGCCTCCTCCTTTACTGTCACCTGCTGGTCAAACTGAACTACGGACGCAGTTATTATATCATTGTGTGTCATCTTTGTTGTGTTCTTTCTTGTTGTCATTGATTTGCTTGTCTTTCGTTATGTTTTCTGTTTCTTATCACTGTTTTGTCCTCCTCTTCTCTTCTCAGAGGTCCAGATTCTTAGACTTTCTCTCTCAGTCTTGCTTTTCAGTTTGTTTCAAGTGTTCAATTTGGAGGAGAAAGGTAAACATGGATCTAACCAGACTAAAGTCAAATAGAAATAGAAATAGAAAAATGAACTAGAGTAGTATCCCAGTCACATGCAACCAGACTTCACTAGACTCTACTGAGGTTAAAGTTGAATCTACCAGGATAAACTAGAATCACTGGGGTGAACTATAGCTAACCCAGACTGTCTACCTATTTTGTTAAATCTGACTCTACAGTGGTTAAACCTTGTTGTACCATGTTAAACCAAACTATATTGCTCTTAAACTTGACTGTACTGATGTTAAACCTCACGCTATTGGGTTAAAGTACAGTTCACTCAACTTAAATTAGACTCTACAGGGGTTAATCTTGACTTATTCAGGCTGAGTTTGAGGTTAAATCCAGCTGTAGTGGGGTTTAACCCAACCCTACCAGGCTAAATTTGAATCAACTGCAGTAAAACTCAACTTAACTTGGGTCAAACCTGACTTTACCAGGTTAAACCAGGCTCTACAAGGTTTAACCTGACTCTTCAGTTTTTACCTGGACTCTACTAAAGTTACATTAGATTCTGTCAGGCTAAATAAACCCCAACTGTGGTTAAACTCAATCCTACCAGGTTTCATGAGATGCTAGTGGGTTTAAACTAGAATCAGGCAAGACCAGTCTCTACTGGGGTTAAAACTGAGTATTTAAATTTAAACTACAAGACTAAATTAGAATTAAACTCAACTGGGATTACCTTCTACTTGGGTTAAACATGTTTGTACCATGTTAACCAGACTATACTGGGCTTAAATTTGACTACTGCAGTTAGACCTGACTGTACTGAAGTAAAACCTAACTGTATCGGGTTAAAGTCACACTAGATTAGACTCTTCAGTGAAACTTAACTGGGGTTAAACTTGACACTACCAGGTTCAACCAAAATCTGAGTTACAGCGTGTTCGTTTCTATGTGTGTTCAGTCCTCAGCCTCCTCAGAAGAAGACGAAAGATTCTTCTTGAACAACACACGACCTATGACCCCACTGGTCCTCAACCCCGTACATGTCACCCCCTGCTGGGACGTCTTCACCCCTGCGTACGAGCCAACAATCGACGTGGAGATGGAGCCAACCCCCCGGCTTCCAACACCAGAGGAGAGGATGAGGCGGCAGGCCGAGGCAGTTGGAGCTGATATAGTCCCCATCAATGTAACAGGTACGGGACTGGTCTCAGACCCAGAATCTAATATTAAGGAAATTAATATTTTTTTGCCCTCATGAAATATGTTTTGGGGGCATTTTGGATAATTTCCAGGGCATTTTTTTCAAATTATGGGAAATATTTTAGTTCTATGTCACATGACAGACCTATATTCATTGATTTAGATTTGAGATTAATCAAATTGGACTTTGGACTTTACTCTGACTTGAAAATGAACTTGAATTTAGGACTTGATTTGGGATTCAACTCGGAAACTCTGAAACCCAACTCTAGATTTGACCCAGAATCTCCACTCAAATCCAGACTCAAAACTCAAGTCCAACTTGAGAGTTGACTCAGATTTAGGATTTGAAACTCATCTTGGACTTGGGACTCGACTTAGATATTAGCTTTTACTCAGACTTTGAGAGGCAATCAGACAATCAGGGCTTGAAACATGACTTAGACTTGCAAATTTTCTCAGAAATGGGATTCAACTCAGAATCGGGGCTAAACTTTGACTTGACACTCAACTTAAACTTAGGATTTGACTTGGACTTAGGACCTGACTGCGAAGCTGACACATCTCTTGTCCTACAAATTCATTAACTAATAGGGATTTCTCATATTCTCATATCTTAACTGTATTTATTGCGTTTTCATATGTGTGCATGTCAGGTGAGAGTTTTGATCGTCAGGCTAGTTTTCGAAAAGTGGTTTCCAACACTGACTCGTTATCCCGGCGCCCCCGTAACCTGAGCCGCCGCAAGACAGTTACTGGGATACCTGATGATGTCACCCGGAAGCTGGGTATGACCTCCACCCATTCATTCCCCCATCCATCAATCAATTGCCTTATGTCTCAGGTCTCAAAGTGTTTCTTCTCTTCCTTTATGTCCGCTGTTCTGTCTCCAGACTCGTCTATGGTCTCTTTGGTTCTTCCCAGTCAGTTCTCTACTGTCGGTCGACCTGCCTCCTCCTCCTGTAGCCCCACCCGCCAACAGAAGACCACAGAGGAGGAGGAGGAGGGTAAAGTCAGAAAGGAGGGGCAGACATTAGCTAGGAGGATCCGAGCCCCAAGAGGAGAGGGGATGTCCAGCCTCATGGCGTCTCTTACCTCCTCTCCACGTGTTGACTCCTGTCAGGACCACTCTACCTCCTGCTGCTCCCCCTCCTCAGTGGTCCACAGCCTCCCTCGCCTGGCCACCAGCTCCTCCCTGAACTCAGAGGCCAGCTGTAACAGCATCTCCTACAGGGCACTCAGCACCTCCTCATCCTGCTGCCAGGTCAGATTAGGAGAAGTGACTGCCACATGTAACTAAGTAACTAAAAATAAAACTAACTAACTTTCCCTTTCCTCTACAGTCACAGGATCTGCAGGGTTTCCCCAGTGACCTCCAGCCCCTGCTGCCCATTGATTCCACTGCCAGAGTCATTCCAGAGTTTCCATTGTCCTCCTCCTCTTCTTTTCCCTCCTCCCCTGTCACCTCCTCTCTTCCCAGCACCCCTAGCCAAGCCCTGCAGTCGGAGTGGTCTTACCCCAGTGATAAGCCCCTAAATGAGGCCCCTTCCTCCAACCACTACCTCTCCTCCTCCTCTATCGCAGACTCAGATTCTCAGTTTAGCTACCAGGCTTTGGATGAACAGACCGCCACCCAGCAAGACACCCAATGCTCCTATAACGGGGAACAGTGGAGCTTCCAGCCTGTCTCTCCCAGCTCAAGTGTCCACAGCAGCCAGACCGGGGCTGACTGGAGTGGCATCACCCGGAAGATGAGTTCTGTTTCTGGGGAAGGTTGGAGCTGTGATCCCCTGATCTCTTCCGGACACTCTTCCCCCTCTCATATTGACTATAACTCCTTGTGTTCAGAGGAAATTGCCTCCTCTTCCTCAGTATACCAAGAGAAAAGGAAGTCCAGCACCTCCTCCTCTTACTCTCGCAGCATCTCCCTCCGCAAGTCCAAGCGTCCGCCTCCTCCACCATTGCGGTCCGACTCTCTTAGACGCCGGCCAGGGCGTAGCAAGCCCCCTCGGTCCTCCTCCAGCCCCCGTCTGGAGCGTAGCCCCTGCCTGGAGCGAAGCCCCCGTCTGGAGCAAAGCACCCCACGGAGACCCACCTCATCGCCTCAGACCTTCCATGATCCCTGGGTGCCCCGGAGCAACACCAAAAGACGCCAGAGCGGGTTCAGCTGTGGCACAGTCACAACCTTTGAACCGTTAAGCTCCGACTACCAAGCAGCAACCTCTGTTGAGTCTCCTTTATCCGAGCACCTACCACTGAGCCCCGCCCACTCCAATGCCCATGTCTTCACCCCCGTGTCTCCAGGCTCAGAGGAGGAGGGGCTGACATTTACTCTCAACCCTCAACCAGCTGCTGCTTCTGTGGCTGGGCTGCAGCGCCTCGCTTCACCCTCCAGTGGTTACTCCAGCCAGTCCAACACCCCTACCCCTGGCACTCCTATCTCTTCCCCCCTCAGCCCCTCTTCCCCTCTCGCAGCAAGCCCTGGAGCCTTCTCCCTCCCTCCAACCTCCCCCTTCTCCTCTTTACGATCGCCCTCCTATCCCCTGTCCCCTCCTGTCTCCTCCCTGCCCAGGACGGGGTCTCGGGTTGAAGGGAGGCCAAAGCCACCAGTGCCAGAAAGGAAATCGTCACTCTTCTCCTCTCTCTCCTCCTCCTTTTCATCCACCTCCTCCCTCTCCTCCTGCACCTCCTCGGAGTCCTCTGCCAAACATCCTCTTCTCCCTGCTCCTCCTCCTCCACCTCCTGCTCCACCTGAATGTTCCTCTCCTTTGCCTCCTGTTTTCTACTCCCCCATTCATGAATCTCCTGCTCCTCCTTCTTTCACCAAACTCTCTGTCGCTCCTCCTCCTCCCCCTTCATCTCTTCCTCCTCCCCCTCCCCCTCCTCCTCCACCTCCTCCACCACTCCCACCTTCATCTCTCCCCTCTCCTCCTCCTCTTCCTCCTTTCTCCCGGCCTCCTCCTCCTCCCTACTCCTACGCCATCAGGCAGACCTCCCATCATGCTCTGGTGTCCACTATGTCATCATCAATCAACTTCCCTCCTCCCCCAACTACCCCACCTCCTCCATCTTCTCCTCCTCCCCCTTCAGAGCTCCCAGACTTGCCAATTGCTGATCTTCCTCCTCCTCCACCTCCACCTCCTCCTCTGCCTCCTTTCCCTATATCCCCTGCCACCGCCCTCCCCCCACCAGGTCTTGCCAAGTCTCCAAACTGCTGTGTTGAAATGTCCTCATCCCCTTACCTCCTGGTCACTGCACAGGCTTTGCAGAGCGTCAAGCTTCGCTCCATCAAGAACCAGGAAGCCCTGCTCACTAATCATGATCTACCAAGCAAAGAAGCTCATCTCGATGGCCTGGGCAACACAGATGTTAAGCTATCTGGAACTGGATCACAAAATGCTATCGGCGATCAAGGCAGCAATGAAGTTAACATATCAAGTGCTTTAATGGGTAATGCTAGCCCTCATAGCCCTGCCAATGCTGATGGAAAGCAACCTGGACTCAAATCAGATCATGGTTACTACAACTTAACAAAAAGTGAGGTGAGGACACCCATAGACGAGTCAGCCTCTGAAAATCTTCAGAGCCTGCGAGGCAAAGTTTCTAGCCCAGCTTACCAGAGAAGCTCTGGACCTCAGCTAGCCAATGAAACTCATCAAGACATCAAGTACAATGAACAAGAGAGGGAACATTCAGACATGTATGTTACTCTGGCAAACAATAATGTCTCCAGCCCTGATAATCCCTTGGTTAAAATGTCTTATGATACTGACAAAAACCACATCAACACAATTACCCAACATCCCTCTTTGCAACAACAACAGGTCACAGAGGCTAAGCTAACTGAGCCTGCTGAGAAACACAGAAACACTGAGGATGTTTGCCTGACAGATTCTTCATACTGGACCCTCTCGGGAACAAAACAAGAACCTCACAGAGAAAGCAGAACACAACTTTCAGAGAGCAACAATAACAATAATTCAGAAATGTGGAATCACATTGCAGCCAATGGAGATTCAACAACACACAGTGATTTAAAACAGTGTAATAGTGTCTTTGAGCCAGGTAGCCCAAGGAGGCTCCGCTCCCCGGAGAAGCCGATCCCACCAAAGAAGCCTGATCTTTGCATTCTGGGTCTCATGGCATCTCCTGAGGCCAGGCGAGGACCAGGTGGGTGGAAGAACAGTGGACAAATCAAAGCACCTTCTCCTGGGCTCATCAGCCAATCAAGAATTCCCGCTGATTCCTCCTGCACACATTTGACTAATAGTACACCTTCACCAAAGCACATGATATGCACCACTGTTGACAAAATGACAATTCCTGATAAATTAGTGACACACACAATTTCACCTGCACACTCAATGAATTCTGCTTCTTTACTGGCACACACAACACCTGTTGACATCACCACACGCTCACCTGCCAGCTCCCCTCAGAGGCAGAAGCCACCGATTTTGCACAAGAAGCTAGATCTTTCATTGACCTCGCCCAGAAGTACCAAACCACAATTGGCTACTACAAATACAGGAGAGTCACCCAAACGCACCCATGACACCCTGGAGATCACTGCTGTTTCACAGACTCAGAGCACCACAGGGACCAGTAGCACCTTGGGGATCATGGGTTCCATTTTCAATGGGACCATGGGTACCACAGAGGCTAGAGACACTTTCAATGGAACCATGGGTACCACAGGGGCTAGAGACACTTTCAATGGAACCATGGTTACCACAGGGGCTAGAGACACTTTCAATGGGACCATGGGTACCACAGAGGCTAGAGACACTTTCAATGGGATGATAGGTACCTTGGAGAACTGTGGTACCTCAGGAACTTGGGACACCATGAACACCAGTAATGCCATAGGGACTATGGGCATCTATGGGAACTGTGGCCCTTCAGGGATCATGGGTATGACCCCAGCCTGGAGTACCAAAGGTCCCATTCATCCATTCATTGATGGGACTATGAGTACTTTAGAGAACTGTAGCACCTTAAGGAACCAAGGAGCTGCTTCCGCCCAGACAGGGATCACCCAAACTGGAGCAACCGACCCTAGTTGTGCTGGGGTCATCAGGACAAGACTTAATAAGAATAATGACAAAACATTTCATAAGAGGATGATGAGGTCATCGCTGGCTGAAGATGAGGAAGACGAGAAGGAGAGGGTGGTAAAGACAACAATGAGGATGATGTCATCCACCACAATGAAAAAAGACAAAGCAAGAAAGATGAGGAAGAGGAGGGCGGGCAGGCAACTGCTGCTGATGTCATCAACTATGGATCCCTCTCCCTCTTCATCGTCATCATCTTCATCATCATCTTCATCCTCATCTGAAGATGAGCGAGATGTGGAGCGACAGAGAACAATGCAAACAAGTCAGAGAGTGAAGATGACGAAAGTGTTTGATCAAGACAGCAGCGACTCTGAAAGCTCCTTCACTCTGATTGGTCAGAGCAGGTTCTCCCTCAGCAGTGCACTGTCCACTGATAGCCTGCGGGAGGAGCTGTTGCTTCCAGACCTACTGATACAGGAACCAGAGGAGGAAGAGGAGGAGAGGAGCAATGATGGAGCACACAGGAGGAGGGAGGAAGTGAAGGATACCGCAGGACCTCCAGATGGTAGGTTGGGTTTATCTGCGTTGTTTTTAGGCTTGGAACCCCCAGTTTTTACAGGTTATGAATGTTGTGTGTTATGTCATTTCGGGCTGATTCTGGCCAAGTGTCAGCACACTAGATTGCTGCTAGATTTGTTTGGAATTTGGGGGGTGCTGAAGTAGTTGATTCAGGCTAAAAAAATGGGCCAGTGTAGGCACCTGGAACCAGACTGGTGCACTTGAGCTAATTCTGACGAGTGTTGCACCCAAGTATGCCAAATTTAGGTCGCTGTGGTCTAGTCAAGTCAAGTTTTGGTTCTATGCATTGCTGAATAAGACCAAAAACCCTGTCTATAAACAGAGCCTGGCAAGTATTGTGGTAAGCTTTTTGATAATTTATACATGTCAAGTACTATTAGTAGTTTGTATTACAAACTAGTAATATGTACCCCCAAGTTAATGATTTGTCGGCATGACTTGTGTCCCCAAACACTATGCAGGCTGCAGGTTAATAGTACATGCACCATTTTATTCCAATTCAAGGGTGACTAATAGTAAAGAATAATGAGCAAAAGTGTCAACTGAAACAATACTTCATATTCAGGTTTAAATTGACCTTCTCTTTGTTTTTCTTTACAGCTGATCTGTTTGTCAGTGTTTCAGCAGATCAGATGTTTGTCCCTAGTCGACCACGAACCACAGAAGATCTATTTGCTGTCATCCATAGGTAGGAACACACAAACACACACAAATACTGTTACTGTACCAAGCTATCAACCACGATCTCACATGTCTACTTGATTCCTCCCTCTGCCTCTTCGGAGCAGTGCAGTATGGGAAGGCACAGCGTGAATGCCCTGATAGGGGTGTGGCTGCAGGTAAAGCTGTGATTGGTCATTGAATGTGTAATAAATGGATTTTAGATCCTGAACCTGTGTAGGGTTAACTAGATACATAACCACCAATCCAGTTATCTTTCTTGTATGCTCAGTTTTTCCTCCTTCCATATCCAGTAACAGTCCCACCTTACTTTTCTCTCCTTTTTCCCTAACTTGGAGTCATCTCGGGTCCCCAACTAGTAAGCTTTTTCCTTCCTCTGTAACTTAGTGACTTCCATCTTTCTTGTTGACCAGGTAGGATGCTTCTATTTTTTGCTACCCGCACTGGAATCTTCCTACCCCCCCTTACTTCCTAACTTTAACCTTCTTCATTGTTCCCCTGATAGAAAGCTTATTTCTTCCTTGTCCCCTAAATTGTTCCCTTGTTCCCTAATTTAGAATCATCGTTGTTCCCCCACTAGAAAGCTTCTTTCTTGCTGTTACTTAGTTGTTTCCATCTTTCTTGTTCCCTCACTAGGATGCTTTAATCTTGTGTTCCCCTAACTGGAAGCTTCTACCTGCTTACTTCCTGACATGAATCATCCTTTGTTCCCCAAATAGGAAGCTTTTTTCTTCCTTGTCCTCTAAATGGAAGTTTCAAGTCCCTAACTTGAAACCATCTTTGTGCTTTGTTTCCCAATTAGTAAGCTTCTTCCTTGTTCTGTAACTAAATTAGTTCCATCTTTTTTGTTCCCTGACTAGGATGTTTCTGTCTTTTGTTCCTCTTATTGGAAGCTTTGTACCCCCTTACCCAACATGAACCGTCCCTCTTCCTTGTGCCCCAATTTGGAAGCTCGTCCCTGTCCCTGCGCTCTCTCTCAAATCTCAATTTGATGATTGATTATAGCTTGAAAATGTTTTGTGGTCACTCAGAAGAACTGTACTGCACAATAATTTTTTTCTGATAGTAAAAAGGTGAGTTGATGGGGTTTGAGTGCCTTGCTCAGGGGCAGTTTGACAGATCTTGAGATTAAACATGTATTGATCTTGTTACATAACAGTTCTCAATAAAATACTACTAAAGTAAAATGTGACTAGATTGTTTTCTGTCTGTCTACCTCAGGTCAAAGCGGAAGATGCTAGGAAGAATAGATTCAGATGAAGACAAACATCGTATCTCCTCTTCCTCCTCCTCCTCTTCCCCTCCGGTGACCCCGACTGACCCCCAGCCCCACCCAACGCGACCTACAACTTTCAGAAGTCAAAGGTCAGCGAGAAGCGAGAGCTTCAAGGCTCTCTTGCTGAGGAAGGGTAGTCGGTCTAATTCATCTTCTCGAATCTCAGCTGTCGAGCGCCTTCGCATAAATGCTGCTCCTACTGCTGCCACCGAGCTCCAGTGTGCGCCATCGCTGCCACCACAGCCATCGCCGCCAGAACAATCCCAAATTAATCCCACAAGCTTGTCCCATAACGTGGATACATGTGACATCAATACCCACCTGACTCTTGATGTACCAGTTTCTCCCACGTCACTTTGCAGTCAGAACTTCTCCGTGATGTTCAGATTGAGACACAATCAGCTCCTCTTTACCTCCTCCTCTCCTGTCTTCTTCCTCTCCTCCTCTTCTGTGCGACCTCGCTCCCTCACTCCTCCCTGCTCTGCCAGCCGACGCTTTGCTGCTCGCTGCCGCCTCTTCGCCACCCCCATGACTGCCATCTTAGAAGGGGAAAGTGAGGAGGAAGAAGAGGAAGAGGATGATGACGAGGTGTTTGTTGAGTCGCCAGAAACCGTTTCAGGAATGGAAGGAGGATCGAGCCAGAGATTGGTCGAGATTTCTTGATGGACAAGCCAAGATTATAGATGCAGCTGCAACTTGGATTGAGGAGGAAGTAGATGGTCGCCCACCCTCAAGTCCAGTTGTTGGATCATAGAAAAACGTACCTGAATGTGACAATGCCTGGGTCTTCTACAGATCCTTATCAGGTTTAAAACTGTCCATGAACGTGTCGCACTGCCTCAGCAACCTGAACTGAACTGAACTAGACTGGACCGACTCTGAAGCCTTTAACTGAATGTACTGAAGCAAACTTGGCAAGTGTCTCTAGTAGCCACACATATATGTCAGAAAGGACATGCATGTAATTATTTCTCATGTTTTTTCTCACAACTCTGGAATGATGATCTCAAGAAAACAAGCTTGTTGCATAAACCCCAACACCTCCAGGTAATGTACTTAAATTGAAACAGCAATTACCTTGTATTATTGTCTTTTGCTTGATTTTGCTGTCTTTTTTCCTACATATTCATATTTCCTTGTTTCACAAAGTATTTGTCTTCTCTGCTTAAGTTAATGTTATACTTTCTTGCCCTGATTAGAGAAATCAAAATTCAAAACCTCTCTGGCTTATTGTAGTGAACACAACTTAATACATTATTATATAATACAATATTGACAAGAAATTAATTTTGTCATCTTGACATAAGAAGCTTTTTTTCTTGAGATCAGAGTAAAATTTATAATAATTATATACATAATTATAATAAGTATAATTATAGTATAATAATGTTAAGCAGTAATGTTTTAAAGCTTTCCCAAAGTCTTCCGTAACTAGCTGTGGTTTTCATGTTTTAATTTCATTAAATTGTTGATCAGTTATAGAGCAGCTGATTCTGATAACATTAAATCAAAAAAAGTTTTAGATCAGACTATTCTGGCATTACATCGGGATCATAACGTCTCTGATCAGCAGGACTTGGCTTCAAACCAGAGGACACTTGATTAAGATGAAACTAACTTGGGTGGTTAATCCACATTTTTTATTTATATTTAAAAACATTTTTAAAGTCAGTAAAGCTGAGTTGTGATAAGGTATAAACAAGGAAAGGCAGTGCTGAAAATATTTTAACAGCTGACATGTTTTATTGTGACTTTTGACTCAACATAATTATTTAAAGGTCCTATTTTCTATGTTATTGTGAGCTACACTGACTGACACTATAATTAGTAAGGGATGTAGTTTGTCCTATTCTGTAAATAATCCTGTTTCATCTTTATTCCTCTTCCTGTTATCTTGTTTCTACATTTTTCTTCTTTATGTTCCTGCTGCTGGATCTTCATTTCTTTTCTGTAGCGTTTATTTCAGCTTCAGTCTCCATCTTAACGTGTCATGGAGCCTCAGTTTTCAAGTCTCAAATCAGTTTTTTCTTCTCAAACAAAGTAGCAGATAGTAAGACAACATAACAGTCTGAATGAGGATGTAACTTTTTAAGGTGGAGGCTTTGAATTTAGGCACATAATTATCTTCTCTGTGTGAATGTAAGCAATTCAGATTTACTCTATTAACCATAGGATTAATGCAATTTAACTGGAAAACTGGAACAATAGAGGGAAGTACAGTGAGAGAAAGATAAATGGAGGTGGAAGTGATGAATAGGAGGAAATGGAAAACTGAATGAAAGTGTTTTTGCATGTGTGGAGAAACAGCAGAAAGAACTGGAAACAAATATTTAAAAAAAAGAAATGTATAAGAAATGGAAGCAATAAAGTATAAACTCATTTTCTGAAGCTATGATTTATTCATCTAATTCCTAAAATGGTGGCGTGGATTTAAAAAAAAAAAAAGAACAACAATTTAGTATAATGCAACCCAAAGCAACACCACAAACTACGACCTCAAAATGACCACAGTGATGAATCAATGTCTCTTTTTATAGTTTGAACAAAAACTGAACATTTGCATTAGGCAAGAAATTTTAAAATAAAGAAATACATCAATTATAAATGTGAAAATGAAACGAAAAAGACAAAAATGGGCAAACAATAAAAGACTGTTGAACGACAAGGCGGTGCTCAACCTTAAAGAATAACCCAACACTGAATGGTAGAGAAAAACTACTTTACTTCTGGCCACACCCTAATTAGTTTGGTCAAAGCAGGTGTTTTCCATCAGCTTTGGATGCAAAGTATCTGCTGTAATCAAGGAGGCCAGAAGAGTCACATGTTTGAATGTTTTAACCCACAGGAGCAGGTCAGCAGCATCTGTTAATCAGTGTTGAACTACTCTTACAGGTAAGAAGGAATATCATGAACTATCAGGGTGCAGTTTGCATCTCTGACCACTCAGTGGTGCTGTGGATCCATCCTGGGTGTCCAAATAGTTGAAACATGTTCAAACCCTCTTTGTGTTCTGTCAGGCACTGCACATATCCAGATATGAATATGTGTTGATTTTTGTTTTGCATGTATGAGAAGGTTCGTAAAAAGGTTTTAGGGGGCCTTAAAAGGTTTAGATGATTCTTGTTGATGTTTTTGAGGATGTTTCATAAACTGTTGAAGGTTTTAATGGTTATTGTGCAGATTTTGATTGTTCTTAAAGTTTAAGAGGTTCTTGAAGAGGTTTCATATGTTCATAGGGATGGTTCTAAGGAGGTGCCAGAAGTGGTTGAGAAGATGTTAAGGGTTCTGGAAGAGGTTTAAAGTATCCTTGAGGGTGTTTATATGGTTCTTGTGGAGGTTAAAAGGTTTTGAGGAGGTTTCATACATTTTAGAGAAGGTTTAAAGGGTTCTTAGCAAACCTTCATGTTTCTGAGGTTATTGAAGAGGTTCTAGACATCTAGGTTCTTGATAAGGTGCCAGAAATGTTTGAGAAGATGTAATGGGTTCTGGAAGACTTTTATGGGATCACTGAGGAGGTTTATGTGGTCCTTATTGATGTTCCAAAAGTCCTTGAGGAGGTTTATATGGTTCTTCGTGATGTTCTAGAGGTCTTAAAGAGGTTCAGATGCTTGCAATGATCTTTCACAAGTTTAAAGGTGGTTCCAGAGGTTCCCAAGGAGGTTTGTTGGAGATTTCAGGGGGCCCTTCACAAAGTTCAATTGGTCCTTTGGGAGGTCCTGGAAACTCATGATGTTTCAGAAGTTCAGAGTGTTTGAGAAGGTGAAAAATGTTCTTGAAGGCTTTCCAGAGGTTCTTAAGAAGGTCTGAGGGGTTCTTTACAAGATTTCAACAGTCCTTAATAGGATTTAAGAGGTTCTTGGGCAGGTTCCAGATGTTTGTGGGATGTTCCACAGGTTCTGAAAAGCCTGCAGAAGTTCTTGAGTTTGTGATGGGTCCAAGTGATGCTCCAAGGGTCTTTGAGGAGGTTTTGGAAGAATGTTTAAATGGTTCTTTATGAAGTTTCAGAGGTTTCAATAGAGTCCCTCTTGGGATGTTCCAGAGATTTTTGATCAAGCTTAAGGGATCATTGAGGATGTTACAAAGGTTCTTTAGGTTTTAAAGGCTCCTGAATTTTTAAAGGTTTAAAGGGTTCAGATGACATTTTAGAGTTCGAATTAGGTTCTAAGAGATAGTGAATGTGTTTAAGAGGTTGTGATGGAGTTCCAGCTGTTCTCATCTAACCTCTGGTACCCATAAATCTGTTCTGGCCTATTCTCCAAACTGTTTTTTATGTTTTTTGGGGTTTTTTGTGCCTGCATCGACAAATTGATTACTTTGATTTGTTTTGCATTTTCTCAGTAGTTTTGTCTTTAATGAACTCCCATAAAAAGACTCATCACAGTGTTCTGAGATACCCGAGAGAACAAACAAACAGCTTGTTCCTTAAACTGCCGGGAGCTGTGTTTGTGTGTGTTTTCGGGTGTAAAAGGGCAGATGAAGAAGTCAGACAAATATCCGCATTGTCAGGATGATGCAGTAGTGTGTCTGTCCTGGAGGAATAACAGAATGTGAAATGGTTATTATTGATTATTCTTATATTTTTGCCTCCAAACGCAGAGAAACAAGACACAAGACCATTTATTTATGAAACGTTTTATTTGTCAAACTGGCCGAGGTCTAAAAACCAGAACACGTGTGGCTGCCGGGCGAAGAAACCAAGCAGCTGCATGGCGGTTAGTTTGATGCTTCATATCTGAGTAGAGTAGAAAAGAGTAGAATACAGTAGAATAAGAAGACAGAAAATACACACAGACAGAGTTAATTAAGAGTGATTAGACAGATTTAGAGAACTGTAATTGTTTAGAGTTGGTGTTTTCAGACGTCTCCAGAGTCCCCATGAACACATAGTTTACCACGACCCTGTCTGACCTTTGACCCCTGTTTAATCTGTGCCATTAGGAAGTCTCAGAGGTTTTAATTGTCTGATTGTTGAGCCAAAAACATCAGCGGTTCTGTTTTTCTTTTTCTTTCTCTCTTCTTCTGTTTTTCTGAAGTGGCTCGCTATGATTTGGTTTCTTCTCTCCTTTTTTATTTTTCAGGGGTAATTTTTAAAAGTGACAGTCCGTGATGACCGACGGTGCAGCAAGGTCACAGAGGAGGGTATTATTTTAGGTTAGTGGTTCCCAAGCTGGGGTCAGGACCCCCACAAGGGGTCGCTGGATTAATAAAAGGGGTCACAAGATGATAGGACAGGATAGCTTGCAAAAAAAAACCATTTTGCTTAATTTCTTTCTTGTAGATTTCTGCATTTTACCTCTAAAAGTTATTAAAATAAAACAATAAGTCCTCTTTCTAGAGCTGCATGCTTAGTTGATTAATCGATTAAATCAACGGATTAATCAGGAACTATTTTGATAACTGAATAATTGTTTTAGTAAATAAGATGGTTTCAGCTTCACAAATGTGATGATTTATTGCTTCTCTTTGTCAAATATGATAATAAACTAAATAGATTTGGGGTTTGGACTGTAAGTCAGACAAAACCAGACATTTAAAGATGTGACTTTGGACTGTGGGGAACATTAACAGATATTTTTTAACTATCTGACATTTTATAGCCAAAACAATGAACAGATGAATCAAGACAATAATCTGTAACTTAACTGGTGACAATGCAGACAAGTGACGAGGGGTCCCAGGTGGACTTTGCTTTATTTTAAGGGGTCCCAGGCCAAAAAAAGACACTGTTTTAGGTCAAAGGTCAAAAAAAAACAAAGATTGTAAAAAGAGAGAGAGATCACACATTTCACATTTCACACACCTGGTGTTGTTTTTGGCTTTTCAGTTAATCACATGTGCAGTTAAGAATTCGGGTAAATGCTGTGTGTGTGTGTGCGTTTTTCTGTCGCCCTGGTAACAGTTTACTGACAGCAGGTGTGTGTGTGGAATGATAACACTCAGTAAATCTGGCAGAACGGAACGCTCTCAGTCAGTGTGTGTTTAGTTTTTCTTACATCTCTCATCACTGTGAAACAGTGCCACAGCGAACATGACTGATGTGTTTTTTATTTAGTTTATCATGTTCAAAAATGTTCTTTCTTTCTATCCTCCTATCATTCTCTATTTAGTGCTTGTCAGATCATCTTAGGGCAGAATCAGGAGGAGGGTTTTTTTTGCGTCCAACAATTTCTGTAACTTTCCAAAACAGATGATCCATGCTCATTTACGCAGTGATTGGCCAGGTGTGTGCAGGTGTGAAAGGAGGTGGCCTTAAAGTTCACAATTTTTCAACTCTGTCTTAAACCAACAGTCAGGAGCCCAAATGAAGAGTGAAACCTGTTTTTCTTGCTGTAATCATTCCTCCTGTTCATACTGACCATTAGAAGATCCCTTCATAATGCACTTACAATGGAAGTGATGGGGGACAAAATCCACATGAAGCTAATATGAAGCTTCAGCGTCCAAATGAGTCAAATCAAGTAGATATCTTTCAACGTTACAGTCTTTTTAGTGCCAAAGTCCCTCTTTTTGTTACTATACTTCCACCACAGCTCAACAGGGAAACACTGTCCGAGGAAACACAAAGAGGGAATTTGATGCTAAAAAGACTGTAAATGTGGCAGATATCCACTTGATATGACTAACTCAGACTGCTGAAGCCTCATATAAGCTTCACATCTACTTTTAAATGCATTTTTGCACAAAACAAGGACTGTTTCTGTCCATCACTTCCATTGAAAGCACATTTGAAGGGGATCTTTTAATATCCAGTATGAACAGGAGGAATGATTACAGCTGTTCATATGGACACCTGACTGCTGTTCCAGAGGTGCTGATGGAGACTCTTGAGTAAACTCCCTGGCTCATGAGTAGGTTCCTTGAGACTTAACTCAATTCAGTGACTATTTAGATTCCAGGTGGCCTTAAAGTGGATCCTTGAGGAGGTTCTGGTGGCTCTCCTGACAATGTTTAGGGCTCCTGAAGGAGGGTTCGGGGGTCTCTTAGGAGACTCCTGGGGCTGATGAGGTTAAAAAAGGGTTCTTGAGGACATTAATGGGCTCTTGGGGGAGGTGCTAGCAGTTCTTGGAGACGTTCCAGGGCAGGGCATGCAGTAAACGCTACAGTACTGTGGTACAGGCCTGGATGTGTACAAATTGAAGTTAATGGCTGTGAGAAAACATTGTCGGCAATGCAGTGACCTGCATGAATAAACAGCCTCCACTCTGAGATACAGGCCGTCATTCCTCTGCAAACCTCCCCTTAAACCCTGAATAAATACAGGTTTAAAAAACATGAATACTCTCTCTCACACACACACACACACACACACACACACATACAGTGTGTGTGTGTATATATATATATATAGATATATATATGTACACACACACTGTACATATACTACACACATGTACAACCTGGCAGAGTCCCCGCATACATTCCTGATAATTCCTGATAAATCGCCATTCTCACACACTCAATATACATGTGCTAATGTGAGCATGTGTTTACATATACAATCCAACACACACACACACACACACACACACACACACAGAGCAGCTGAGTGATTTGATATCTGATAGAGCAGATGAACAAATAAGGGTGGAACTCTGAGTACAGACCGCCATTCACATCAACAGGAAGAGAGTGTGTGTTGGCTCCCAGTCACTCACTGTTCAGTTGTTGTTGTAGTATGTTGTCTCTGTCTATGTTTTTAACTCTGTCAAGTGTTTTATTGTTAATTTAGTAAATGTCACTGCTGTGTTTTAGTGTCATGTTACCGTGTTGAATGCTATCAGTGTGCAAAACACATGCACTTCGTTCTTTTCCAGGTGCCGAGCCGAAGAAAACAGACCTCTGCACCTGATGAAGAGCCAATCTGGGCTCAAAACACAGCGCTACATACACAGGATTAACCTCCTACTCTAGAGGTGACATGATTAGTTGATTAATCGATTGACAGAAAGTAATATTTGCTAGTTTTCCAATTTTCCATGATAGTAAACTCAACATCTTTGTGTTTCTGACTGTTGGTCAGACATTTATTTTTTTACACTTTATACATTGAATAATCGATGGATTATTAAAACAATAGTTGGTTGCAGTGTTACAGTACTCCTGTGATGGAATAATACAAACTGTCCCAGTTTTCTGTGTTCACTTTGATAAAACACAACTTTACTACAAATAAACTTAATATAAACTATGCAAGTCTTCAAATAGAGTCCATCTTCAAGACCTGGACCACAAGATGAAGGATGTAGGACCTGCCAGAGTTCCAGGATCTTTCCAGGATCCACATGCACAGTGAGGTGTTTAATCCCAGGTCTGTGAGCTTTGTGATGAGGCTGGAGGGAACTATGGTGTTAAACACTGAACTGTAGTCAGTGAACAGCATCTCACATAGCTCCCTTTCTTGTCCATGTGAGACAGGGTGGTGTGGAGGATGTGTGCTATGGTAGGCAAACTGTAGTGGGTCCAGTGCACTGGGTAGTGAGGAGCAGATGTAATCATCCAGAGGTGAGTGCCACTGGGCAGATTAATCAGATTATGTAGAGCCAGATGATGTGGAGTAAACCTGGGCTTTTTCTGAGCTACTGGCCAGTTGTCTGCTTTGTCCAGTTGGTGATTCAGGCAAATATGGAAGAACATTCATAGGCTGTTTCTCCACAAAGAGACCTCCTCCTCAAAGGTGCTCCTGTGGTTTAGTGGTTAAGATGCCGACCGTGAACTGCAGCATTTCCTGCCATCTAATAAAGACATAAAATATATAAAAACAATGTAAGATAAATAGAAGACCCCCTAAAATCTGCTTAATGATGCTTGACAGCTCCTCAGGAAACAGAGGAAGATCTTGTCGTACCTCCAGAGAGACACTGTGGTGCAATCAGTGGTGAGCACAGCAAGAGGATCCATTAATGTATTATATTTTACAGTATTCTATCTTTTATTTTATTCTAGTATTTGTTGTTGGCTCAAGAAAAGTGATTTTAAATCAATTCTGTGTAATCTGCAACCTGCAAATCCAGATTTATGGAGAGAAGAGGAGACAGAGGAGGTAAAAAAACTTTTCTGTCTATCCACTAAGAGGGAGTGGTGCACCGCTGAGAGCAACTCTGATCTGTCAAACTTTCAGTTGTGGTTGTGTGTGTTCGCGCGCGTGCGTGCGTGCACGTCAGGAATCCGCTTGCACGTGCACGCGCGCACCTCCCTCCTCCTCCTCCTGTATTTCCTGTATTGAGTTGTGCGTGTGCAGAGAAGAGAAGGAGGATTATTTCCACAGAGGAAGGAGGAGGAGAAGGAGCGCGCGGTGCAGACAGACCTGGTCAACCTGATCGATAGAAGTGATTAAAGATAAACGTCCCGGAGCTGCAGCTTGTCTCCATCTATCAGGACAGCCCCGCACTCTTCTGTGACATGAATCTGTCCGGCTCTGTGTCGGCTGCTGCGGGACTGACCGGCTGATGATGATGATGAAGGTGCTTCCTCCGCTCCACGCGCTCCACCGCCGACCCGCGCCGGTCTAAGATGCCACCGGGCCCCGGAGCTCGGCACGCGGCTCGGACCCAGAGTAACCCGGGATAATAAGACACAGCAAAAAGACACAAAACCATTTTTAAAAAGCGGGAAATCAAACACCTGGGGGAATCACCCCGCCGGGACGAGCCGGGAGGGAGAACCCGGGATTAGTGAGCCGTGCGCCGGGGAGCTGAGGCGCACTGAGCCGCGCAAAGAGCCGCAGAGAGGAGAGAGAGAGGTAACTTTAACTTTCACTGTCAGTTTGTTTACAGAGAAAAAGTTTATTAGTCTTATTGAACTTATTGGAAACTTCATATTTTTCTAAGAAGTTCTGACAAAATGATTTCTTTTAATCCAAACTGCAACTTTAAAGGAACCTTAAAGTTAAATCAACGTTTCTTTTTGTTTTTAAAGTGTTAGTAGATGAAGAAACAGACACGTTACATTTTATCTGTTGCATGCATGTCATCTCTGCAGTGAACAAAAAGGAATCTTTGAGTTGTTTGTAATTTCCAAATCATTTCTAATAAGTTCCTTTTCTGAAAACTGTGATTTGTTGCTAATTATAGACAAAATCTGACTGTCTGACAGAAAAAGTGTCATTTATGAATCATTTCATTATTATCACAAGAAACAGACTTTAAAAAAGCTTTTTATGGGCGACTTGGCGCAAAAACAATAAAATCTTTGTCAGATTTAGTTTAGTTCGTTTCAGTTTCTAAAACAGTTAAATGCATTAAATTACTAAAATGTGAGAGAATGAGAAAACCATCTCACACTGGAGCTTTTGGTCGCATCTCACGAGCTTCCTCAGCAGATGGAGTTATTATTAAAGTGCATCTTTTTTGTTGAGCACTTTAAGGACTTTCCTGTTCATGTTTGGAGACAGTAAATAATGTCACCTCAAGGTCCATTTAGCAGCCTCTTGAGTAGAGAAGAAGACCATGTGATATGCTCGTGAGCACAGGCTACTAAACGCACCTTGTGGTGAGATGATTTGTTGGTTCCAAGGTGAAGAGTGAAAGTTTAACTCTCAGAAAGAGACGAGTTAAATGTCCAGTTAATTCAGTTTAAAACCAATCAATCAATCAATTTTCTTGTTGAAGAAAACGTCAGAAATAAGAACTTGGGTCACGTGTCTCTGCAGGTCTGCAGGGATGCTGGTCCCGCGGCTCCCGGTCCTGTCTGCGCTGCTCGTCCTGCTGCTGGCCGCGGGTCGCTGCACGGCGGCCGCCCTGCTCCGGAGCTCCGGCACCCGGGCGGACGGGCGTCTGGACGGCCGCAGCGTCCTGGAGCTGGTCGGCCGGTACTCCAAGGCGAGGGCGGAGACAGCGGCGGGACTCACCGGGCACGGAGTTAAAGCCCCGGAGAGAAAGAGCAGGTCCAACCACGGACTGGGTCAGTACTGCAAATACTAAATACTACTAATACTACAAATACTACACTCAGTGCAGTCTGATAAAAGCTTGTAAAGAGTGAAATATCTTTATCACATTGTGGTCTGTCGTCAGTCTTTTATCTATAAAGTAATTCATGAGTCAGCATTATGAATGAATGAATGAATGGACGCATGAATTCATGATCAGTGTGTTTATTTGCTGCAGAAAAGAAAGAAGAAATAACTGAGAAATGATGCAACTCTGCGTCACTTTCAGCCTGTTTGTGAACTCTTGGGAACTTTTTGTTGTTTAGATCAGAGAGATGATGAAGTCCTTCAGTGCATTTACAGTCTGCTCCATTAGTGCAGCCAGCTGATGCCAAAGCAGCAGAGCAGCTTTCACCCTCAGAGACGTTGGATAGTTTAAGATATTTATGGATGATTTTTCAAATGTCATGACCTTTATTTAGCAAGAAAAAATCTGAAACTCTGCACACATGAAACCGTGTTTAATACATCGTGAACAAATAACTGAATCAATAAGTGAACTTTATCTGTTTATAACCTCTTAAACTCTGCTGGATCAGTCATTATGGCTCATGTTGTTCATTCAAACTCACTGAAACTTAACTTTAAATTCTGGTAGAACCAAAGATATTTTTGTCGAATTGGAAAATTGGTGCAATTTGTGATTTTCCCCCAAAATGTTGGTGAAAGGTGCATAAAACAGAACATTTACTGTTCAAATCAAGAGTTTAAGAGGTTAAGAAAGTCTGCACAATCTGAAATCTCAGCTTCTTTTCTCTTTTTTTTCTCAACAAACTTTAGTTTGAGGTTTTAGAATATTATATTTCCATCATATTTTTCTTATTTTCACACCCTGAACGTAAGACGCTGAGAAAGTGTTACTGTGTTACTGCATTTCTTAATAAATGACAACAGAAACCATGTTGTAGTTGCTGCATTAACCTCTTAAAGTCTTTATTGGTGACATTTGTGGTTTTCATTGTGAAAATCAAGAGTTTAATCAGTTAATCCTGCAACGTCTTCACAGTGAAAACTTCACAACTTTATTTATATAGCACCTTTCATACAAACATGCAGCCCAAAGTGCTTCACATAGCAGAATTAAAACAACACAGACAAACAGAAATAAATCAAATTCAAATAGACAACAATAAATCAAATTTCACAAGACTTAAAATTACAACAATAAACAGTAAAGTTTCAAAAATAGAATAACAGTCAATAAAATAAACACCAGGGATAAAATGATATAAAACCAAGGATTACAATTTAAAAACTAAAGCTAAAACATTACTCCAAATTAAAATTGTAAGCCAGATTAAAAAGAGGTCTTTAATTTCCTTTTAAAAACACAGAGAGCTTAATATCCAGCGGCAGTGTGCTCCATACAGACAGAAGGCAGCCTCAGCAGGACTTTTATGAGACACATGAGGAACATTTAAAAGACCTGAGTGATCTGACTGGAACATAAAATGAAAGAAAATCTCTGATGTAGGGAGGAGGAAGGTTATTTTAAGCTTTATAGACAAGTAAAAGAACTTTAAAATCAATTCTGAAAGATACAGGTGGCCGGTAGAGTGATGTGATCCATGTTCTTTGCTTTAGTTAAGACTCTGGCTGCAGTAAAAAGGTAATTACACTGGTCTGAACGGCTGGTAGAAAGAGCGTGAAGAGTGTTTCAGCATCTTTCTGAGCTAAAAAAAACTTTCATCAAGTTTTAACTTCCTTGTTAAAATGAGAATAAAATTTAAATCAGAAATTAAAATCACTCCCAATTTGTGATGTGTGTTTTAATCTGTTTGCTAAAACCACCAAGCATTGAGTGCAGTTTGTCTCTTGCTGCTTTGTGTCCTATTATAAGATTTTTAGTTTTTTCCTCATTTAGTTTTAAAAAGTTTTTAGCCCTCTGTACATTAATGTCAGTGAGACATTAATGCATTCAGTGCATCAGGGTCATTTCACCAACATTTTGAGTGAAATTCACCATTTCCACCAATTTTCCAATTCCACAAAAGTATCTTTGAGTTCTCTACTAGAATTTAAAGATAAGTTTAATGGTTTTGAGCCAATTAACATGAGCCAAAGATTGATCCAGCAGAGATTAAATCTGTTGCAACGCAGCAGTGGCATAATAAAACTTTAGAAACTTAAAGGCACAATCCAAATATATATTATAAACAAGACTAAAAATGTGTCCCAAATCCAGACTACACACTGAACCTGAGCAGGTTTTGAGTCTGTAGTGTTTCAGTAAACTCAAAACATTTGGTAGAAATGGTGACAGAATTCAAATATTGCGTGTTTCATTTGAACAAAAAAGGCCTTTAAACTAAACCTTTAAATTAGTTGTACTCATTATAAGTGAGAAAACATTAAAAACAAATGTATTAGAGAGTATTCTTTATGTAAAAATATACAATTTATGTACCAGCACATTACCTCCAAAACTGGTTTGGTTTATGCATGATGATACTGAAACTCTCCTCGTATTTCTTCAGTAAATATGTTCTTAAGACGGAGAGATTTTAAAGCTGTTTGAGGCTAATCTGTGAGTTTGGGGCAACATAAATAAAAAGACTTGCATGTGGCATCTAAGTTTCACTCTGCAGAAATAATCAGAGGGAATTTCTTCTTTTTCTTTTTTTTCCCTCTTTGTAATTTTATTTTCCAGCAGACTTCTGGATCACATTAATAAAGAAACTCTGCTGGGCAGGAGGTTTATTTTGTCTTCCTGTTTGCCTCGACTCACCAAAGCTTCATTTTACGTAAACAAACATCATGTTGAGCTGTGATGGAGGTTAAAGGTTCGCTGTCCAAGGTGCTGAACCTGAGACCACCAGCGATGTCGGAGCTGTCCGAGGTCCTGATGGTCTCTGACAGGACGGGTTTCAGTCACATGTCAGAGTGAATATTTAACTGTTTCACACTCAGGCTGCAGTTAGTGTGGTGCCGTTGCTCCACATGAAGGGCAGAAAGACCTTAAAGGAGATGTTGAGGAAGCAGGACAGCAGGCAGGAGTACGTGCAAAAAACGGTGATGTTTATTCAAGGGGACATATTCTGCTCTTTGTGATTTTCTGTTATTTATTTCCTGTTCTGATGTCAGATGTTAAACGTGGTCAAAGTTCAGAAACTTGAGGTGAACGTATGTAGAAATTTTGCCTGCAAGTCAAAAGTCAGGGCTTCAACCTGCTCTGAACGCTTCGTTTGTGACAGTTTTTTCTACCTTGCTGATGAGCTGATGTCAGCTTGTCCGTCAGTTCTGTAGCCTTGGTTGCTAAGGTGGTTGCTAAGGTGGTTGCTAAGGTGTTTCCACGTGTTGTTCACGTTGTCCACTCTCATATCTCAGATCTGATTCAGCTCCAACATGTACGGATGGATTTGAGAAGTTGACATTTGGAGTAAAGAAGGAGAAAAGAAGTGAAATCCTGCTACTATAGTTTGTTTACGTAGCCTCCGGAGCCGGAGGAAGCTTCCTGAAGCTGACCAATCAGAACAGAGCGGGCTCATCAGGAGGGGGGCCTTAAAGAGACAGGAGCTAAAACGGCCTGTTTCAGACAGAGGCTGAACTGAGGGGCTGCATAAAGGGCCAGTATAAGATAAATAAGGAGTTTTTAACTGGAAATCATGCAAAGATATTCCAGTAGAGCCCCAGAATATAAATATAGAGCTGGAGATGTGCAGGATATGTGTCTGTTAAGCTGGACCAGAGACTGGCCTTTTACCTGCTCAGGTGACCACAGGGTGAGCTGGACTGACACAAAGCTTTCACAGCATATAGAACATCATAATTAAAGGATTTCTCTGTTCCTGCTGACAGTCACTACTTATCTGTGATTGCACAGCACAGCCATGAGTGAACTTAATTATACAGAAAGTCATTTTACTACAGAACAGGTTTACCTTCTTACCTCAACAGATCCTAGTGACTCACTGCTTAATGCACCTGATGATGCACACCTGTTGTCACTGTATCTGATTAAGCAGATGTACCTGTGCTGTGAAGCGAGATCAGTGGCTTCTTCAGGTTTCTAAACAGACAGTACCAATCAAGTCACCACAGACACCAGATTTACCTGGTGGTGGGCTTGAATTTAACAGACGTTCATTTATATGTAAAAATCCTGCACTCCATCCTTCATAATAATAATAACTTTATTTGTACAGCACCTTTTATGCAAAGATGAAGCTCAAAGTGCTTTAAAAACAGGATTAAAAAACAATGTTCAGCCCAAAAACAAAAATTAAATTAACAATAAACAATAAAACATTACAAACAGCAGAAAATGATATACTGTAAATTGCAAAGATAAAGGTTGGATGACATCAAACTCAAAGACAAAAAGATGAGTCTTTAAGGACAAAACAGGAAACAGCCTCTGCAGATTTCTTGTGGGAAACATGAAGAACATCTAAATGACGGTCGCGAGTTATTTAAGGATTTATAAACAAGCAAAAGAGCTTGTTCATGTAAATGGTTGAAGACATTGTGGCTTGTGTGGCGTCTTTGACCTTCTTTACATCGCCTTCAGTCTGATGAAGAACAGTTTTCAAGCTCCTGCAGGCTGAGAAAGCTGCTGTGTTTTAAAACAACAGCGCTGTTGTACAAACTCTGCATTATCACCACCTTCAAACTCATCATCTTTCCCCCGAGTTCCTCCTATGGTACGAGTTTTATTTCTCATACGTTGCTTTTTAAAAAAATCCGTCATCTGAACATAAAAATATTTCTGGTTGTGAAAGTGAAGCTTCTGGTTTGTTCCCACATGAGCACAAACAGCCCTTTAATTCACACTGATAGAGGTTACAGAGTTTATCCTTTTATTATTATTATTATTATTATATATACAGAGTGGTGGAAGAAGTATTCAGATCCTTTACATAAGTAAAAGTACCAATACAGCAATGTAAAAATACTCTGTTACTCCAAACTCTGCTGGATCAGTAATTGTGACTCATGTTTTTTGTTCAAAGTCATCGAAACTGAACTTTAAAATTCTAGTAGTGAATCCAAAGATTTCCAAAGAGACTCATGTTGAATTGGAAAATTGGTCTAATTTGTAAATTTCCCCCCAAACGTTGGTGAGAGATGCATAAAGGTGCATTCAATGTTAAATAAAGAGTTTAAGAGGTTAAGAACGTCTGCACAATCTGAAATCTCAGCTTATTTCTGTTCTTTTTTTCTCAAAAAACTCTAGTTTGAGATTTTAGAATATTATATTTCCATCATATTTTTCTTATTTTTACACCCTGAACATAAGACAAAAGGTGGAACGTCTTATTCTGGCCTCTACACTGACAAAGTGTTACTGTGTTACTGCATTTCTTAATAAATGACAACAGAAACCATGTTGTAGTTGCTGCATTAACCTCTTAAAGTCTTTATCTGTGACATTCATCATTTCCCCTAAAAATGTTGGTGACAGGTGTTTAAAACAGAACATTCATTGAGTTAAATAATGAATGGAAAAGAAATAAACACTCTGCTGTATGCACTATTCAGAAAAACAAAACTATATAAAAGCTACAAATACAAAACATTTTTTCTTATTAATCATTTTCCAAATACTCATGCAGAGCATACAGTGTTACTGATCAGACACTTTCTGGAGTTGGAACACAAAGGACAAAACAAGGAAAATGAGGCGCCTCGTCTCAGCTGATCTTTTCTTTTTAGGCAGATTCAATTTCACATCATTCTCACTTTATTTTGTCTTATTGCAAATATCATTCTTCTATTTTTCTTTAAACTGGAAAACAAACTCTTAAAATAAACCAGAGTTAACTTCTTTCAGATTTTCCACTTCCTCGCAGTTCCTCGTGCAGTTTTCTCATCAGAGGTTTTCTGTTTTTCTTTCAGAGGGTCACCCCAGAGATCCACGACACAAGGAGAAGTTCATCAGACACCTGACAGGTACGAACACAACCGATAATCTAATCAGTGACTTATATGAAGGATAACGCACTGAAAATAACCTTAAAGTGTGTTTTCATTCTGTCATTAGGTCCTCTTTACTTCAACCCAAAGTGCAGGAAACATTTCAACAGACTGTACCACAACACCAGGGACTGCACAATACCTGCCTGTGAGTACATGCACACACACACACACACACACACACACACACACACACACACACACACACACGATCAGGTTGCCGGTTCGATTCCCGTCTATCTTATCATGTCATGTTGCTGCAGGAGTTTGTTTGAGATCAAAAACAGGATAAGACTTGTTTTAACACACACGTACATAAATATACACACACACACACATTTCAGTTCACACACACACACACTGTCTCTCCAAAATAAACACTGAGCTACATGCATGATTTAAGATCATAAGAGCTGCTGCTGTTCTGACACGATCACACTGATAACGTATGGTAAGGTGTGTGTGTGTGTGTGTGTGTGTGTGTGTGTGTGTGTGTTGCAGCCTGTCCATGCAGGATTGTTTCAGTTAACATGAATGTAGCAGCAGGAAGGTTCAAACATGTCCTGTTGTTGTTTACAGAATAAAAAATAGTTTAGTTAACTCATTTTACTAGTTTTTTAATGCAGTTCGGAGGTGCTTTACTTGATTTTAGGAGACTTTAACTTCACTTGATTTGTTATTTGTGTCAACATCTCTGCAGTTGAGGAAACGCTGAATTGTCCTCTTTTTCAATCTTTAAACAAAATTTGTATTTACTTCAACATTTTTGATCTGTCAGTGTGTAATGTGTTGGTCGTGGCTCGTAGTGATGAACCTACAGAGAATTATCAGTGACTCTGCAGCTCCCCTCGGCTTTACGGAGCTTTATAGTGAGTTTCAGCTCATTGTTTATCTGTCCGGCTGCAACTTTACTGTTTTGGTTCACTCTCAGCGCTCTCATAGCGTCGTTTTCAGAGAAAAAGCTGTAAAAAGCCACTGTACACTACCTGCTCAGCACCAAACAGCAAACACACACAGTTAGCTGTAGACTAGCTGGTGAACATAGTGGAGCATTTAGCAGCTAAAGAGCCAGATATTTCCCTCAGGAGTTGGTAGAGAGCAGAAACAGCTAACAGAGAGTGAATATTGGACTTACATTCACCAGGTGGACAGAAACACGACTCCTAATGAATGATAATGTTGCTCCGTAACTGCTGGATGTGGAAATAAGCAACTGTTTGCTAACAAGTTCAACATATCAACTTAAATGCTGAAGCTGATAAAACCAGCAGTGGACAAAGTATTCAGACCGTTTAATTAAGTAAAAGTAACAATACAACAGTGTAAAAATATCCAGTACCACTTTCTGTCTTTTTCTGCATGTATTCATTTTTAATGTTTCATAGATCATTTATATACATCATTAATAAGAAAAACCTTTGTGTTGCCAGGTTGTGAATCTGCACCAAAATCAACTTAATAACGTTTACAACACAGAGTTCTTATGGTGACTGACAAGCTTTTGCTGATGTCTTATTAGAACCTTATAACCTGAAAACCCTTATCAGTAAAGGGTCCCGTTTCTCACTCTAATAATACATCAGGTCTGCAGTTATGAATCGATCAGAATAAAGTATTTTTTCACCTTTGATAAACTCGTTGTTTGTTCCCTCTGCAGATTATAAACGATGTGCTCGTCTGCTGACTCGACTGGCCAACAGCCCTCGCTGTACAGAGAGATAAACAGACCGAGACAGACGGACGGTAAGTTTATATATACAGAAATATACGTCTTAAACAAAGTGCGGTCATGTCCAGGAACTGTTGTGGACTATAATCATAGTATTCTTATTCTTCTTTAAAGCTTTATAAAGAACAGAGGTCAAAGATCAGAACAGGTGAAACATGTTAATGATGCAGATGAATTTGGGGAAAATATTTAAAATCAGCTTGAGGGCTAAAAATCTGATGAAAGAAAGTTTGGGCTTTTTCCGTCACACTGCAGAGGAACCGCTATACATGTTTCCCTAAAATGGAGCGTTAATGTCAATATCTGATATCCAGAGTGCAGGGCGCCATTGGTAGCGGCGAGCCTTCTCAAAGGAAACCAAAGAAGAAGAGCAAGAACAGCCACAACACAATGTGACGATTCTTCTGTCAAAAATGTATAAGTAGAATGCAAAAAACTGGTTTTAAAGACAAGTTCAAACAGAGGTTCCCACAAAATGACCCCGACAGAGAAAAGACCAGACAGAACCACAGAGACTGAGGCCTTGTCCACACTAATATGGATAATTTGCAAAACAAACATTTTCCTCTACGCTTTGGCCTCTCATCCACGTGCAAATGGTGTTTTAGGTCACTAAAACAGAGATTGCTGCTCTATAAACTCCAAAACAGAGTAAAACAGAGCGTTGGGGAAATGATGATGTCACACCTCAATTCGTGCATGCCCATTATTGCTTTGTGTAATGAGCATGCACCTGAAACAACAACAACTATTGCCAAAGGAAAATAAGCTCACTATGCATGGTGAGAATGTTCTTCTCTGGTCTTTGACGTATCGTTGATGTAGACTTTATCGTCACCTGCCTGTTTGATCATTTGTAGTTGTTTTTGCGTCTTGCGTCCTGTGTACGGCGGAGATATTTTGTAAAACAAAAGTCATGTGGACAGATTTTTTTTTTGAAACTGAGGAGAAAAATATCTATATTCCTGTGGTGAAGGCCTGAGGAACCAGGAGAACCAGGAGAACGCAGAGTCTGTAGAACAAGTGGAAGTTTGAGTTTAAGGAGCCTTTGGGACACAGAATCTGTAGAACCTGTAGAGCAAAGAAGCTCTCGAGTTTTGTGAAAAGAGTCTATAAAAACCTTTAGTACACAGTCTGTAGAATCTGTAGGACATAGAACCTGGAGAACATAGATTGTAGAATGTGTAGAGCATTAAGTCAGACAAACCAACAGAGCGTAGCGTCTGTGGAATATGTAAAGCCTCAAGTCTATAAAACAAGTAGAACTTTGTGTCTGTAGAACATGTAAACCTGTAGAACCTGCAGCCTATGGTCAGTAGAACCTGTAGAGGACAAAATCTCTATAACACATAGAACTTGTAGAACCCAGAGTCTGTTGAACCTGTAGGCTAAAAAGTACTGCATATAACCTGTAGAACCAGGAGAACCCATAAGCTCTAAGTCTGTGGAACGTGTAGACTGAACAATTTTTATACTAGAACACAGTCAGTAGAAGCCATAGAACATGTTGAGTCTTGAGTTTGTGAAGACTCTGTAAGAGTCTGCATCCTATAAAAATGTTAGTCTAGTTGCATTATGGGAAATAGTATGCAGTGTGTTTGGATTAAAAGTAAAGACACCTCAGCTCCTGCTGCTTCGATTTTGACCATTCTTAGTTTAAGCTCTCTCTTGTGAATCCTCTGACTTTATGGAAGTGTAAGACTAAACTGTGACCTTTAACCTCCCCTCTTCTGTGTTGTTGTTCTTCAAGTTGTAATAATTATTAATAATAATAATAATGATAATAATAATATATTTAATTTGTACCGCACTTTTCATTCATAGTGAAACTCAAAATGCTACAGTATTAATAACATAGAACACACAGCATAAAGAAAATAGTAATGAGTTCAGATGAAAAGGCCTTCCTGAATATTAAGGTTTTTAGGCCTTGGAGTCTATGGTCTATGTCCACCTTAAAGGTCAGACCACCTTAAGTGGGTCTGGTCAGTTTATGGCTATCTTTGGATAACACATAATATGTTTCTGTCTTTTCAACCGCTGAACTGCTAACACAGACGTTTTCATTATTTTAACTTTCCCAGTACACAGTGTAGGGTGCACAATAGCCAGCAGTAAATTTAGGAAAGGCTTAGTCTTCTCTAGCCTACATAACTGGCCGCCCCTGTGGGGGTCCCATGGTGCAGAGCTTAGTACTGGGGGCCCAGAGGAGCAAGCTGCTGGCAGATCTGAGGATGTGGGTGGAGGTTTGTGGTATGATCAGTTCCTGTAGGTAGGGAGGTGCATGTCTATTGATGGATTTGTATGTGAGTAGCAGGACTTTGTCGTCCATCCCGAAGGAGACAGGGAGCCAGTGCAATGAAAACAAAATTAGTGTTATATGTTTGTGTTTTCACACCCTCATCAGGATCCTGGCAGTGCTGTTCTGAATGTACTGGAGCTTCTATAATGCTCCTGCCAGGGATCCCTGTGAAGAGCTCATTGCAGTAGTCCAGCCTTGAGGAGATAAAGGCATGGACAGGTTTCTCTGCATCTGAGAGGGGCGGAGTTTGGAGATGTTTTTGAGATGGTAGAAAGAGGTTTTGCATAGATGTCTTATATGGTCCTGGCCATCAAAGGTGAAATGAGGTATAGGGGATGACTGAATCTGTGAGTGCCAATAAGGAGAGCTTCAGTTTACTGCTGTTGTAGAGGAAATTTGTGCTCATCCAGGCCTTTAACTCCTTAAGACAGGTGCTGAGGTCTGACACGGCTGCAAAAGGGCTTGGGGCAGTTTTGATGTACAGCTGGGTATCATCAGCATAGCAATGAAAAGACATCCCATGTCTGCTGATGACACGTCCAAGGGGGAGCATTTAGAGAGTAAACAGCATGTAGAGGGTAAACAGGATGTATAGAGTAAACAGCATGTAGAGGGTAAACAGGATGTAGAGGGTAAACAGGATGTATAGAGTAAACAGGATGTAGAGGGTAAACAGGATGTAGAGGGCAAACAGAATGGGCCTGAGAACCAATCCTTGCGGAACACCACAGGTGACAGGAAGCGATCTCGACCTGCATCCTCCGAGTGAGACATACTCAGTCCGGAAAGGTGGGACTAAAACCACTTAAGTACAGAGTCTGACAGTCCAATGGTGGTGTGGAGGCGCATAAGAGGATAGTGTGATCCACAATATCAAATGCAGCACTCAGGTCAAGGAGAGTCATCTGCCATCAACAGGTCATTCACAACCCTGCGCAGAGCTGTTTCAGTGCTGAACGAAAACCTGACAGACATTTTTCAAACAGGTTGTTGTGTTTAAAGTGGTCCTGGAGATCAGAGGCAACCACCTTCTCCAACACCTTGGACAGGAAAGGGATGTTGGAGATAGGCCTACAGCTGGCAAGAACTTCTAGGTCCAGGGCGGACTTCTTGAGGAGGGGGCAGACGACTGTCACCGTGAGGACAGATGGAACACTACCAGTTTGAAGGGAGAGGTTGACATTTTGGGTGATCAGGGGGCTGAGAATGGGGGTGTATGATTTGAGCTGAGCTGTGGGAATGGGGTCCAGGGCACAAGTACAGAGTTTCATCTTCCTGAGGATTTCCTCAAAGTGCCTTTGCCTCCAATAAAATGGAATAGAGACAGCAAGCTCCTAGACAGAGGGTTGATGACAGGAGAAGGCAGAAAGGAAGAGCTAGACATCAGAGAGCGGATGTTATTGACCTTGGCTCTGAAAAAGTCAATGAAGCTGTTACATCGCTCTTCTTTAGCCTCAACTGGGGAAGATGATTGTGTCTTCAGGAGATGATTTATTGTGGAAAAAATATGCTTAGGGTTGCTGGGATTATTATTAATTTGGTTGGAGTAGAACTGTGACCGAGCATCTTTAAGGGACTTTGAGTAAGTCCTTTGATGTTCACGGAAGGCCAGTTTATGGACAGCGAGCCCAGAGCGTCTGAAGCGTCGTTCCAGGACACATCCAGCTGTTTTTATTTTCCACAGGTCACGAGTCAACCGGGGAGCAGAGCGTGACAAATTGACCTCACTACAGTTCCCTCTCCGTGGCCCGCTGCAGCTGCTCTTAAATTCAGCTGCTGTGTTCCAGCGGCACTGATGTTCCTTCAAAGCTCCCGATTTAAATCTGCCGTACATTAAAAATCTGTCAGGGATGCTTTTCAGAGCAGCAAACACTCCTCCACACTCTGAGAGAGAACATGTGGAACATTTATGTTGTAGTTTAAAACCCTCTTAAAGGGATAGTTCAGTATGTTTGATTGAGGTTTACTGTCTCTTTTCATTCAACAGCCTCCAGACAGAAAGTGTTGCCAGGACAACGAGGAGGGCGGGGCACCCTACCGAGGCTCATCCACTGACGAGCAGCAGAAGTTCTGCAGCCAATAGAAACTCCTCCGAGGCGGCACTGTCGTCGCCTGCAGCCAATGAGCTAAGCTAATGGCAATCAACAACCAGCAAACAGAATGCACTGTTTTCTATTCTATTCTATTCTATTCTATTCTATTCTATTCTTTAAAATCTCGTATGGCTGCTAACTTTCCTCCCATTTCTTTTTGGGTAAAAACTAAATCCACCAGCTGATTTGCAGACCAAATATAAATATCTTGTTGTGTTGACTGCTGATGAAGCTCAAAAACATTTTGTTTTTCACTCCTCGAAGCAGCAACATATCACCAAGAGATATGTAACATGTAAAAAAGCAACATAAAGACAAAACAAAATCTTAAGTTGCAGTGACTAATAGATAAAGTATTTACAATAAGCACAGAATATTGAAGATAAATATATCAGCCTGATAGGTAAGGAAAATGTTCATCCAGTAACGACTATAATTTACTGTACTTCGATGATTGAGTCAATATGAAGCTGATTAGATTCACATGTTGATCTGATCTGAATCAGAGTTTAACTGGGAGATTCTTAAAGTGATGTAAGAGAAGAGTCTCGACTCTGGAATTACAAAAATCTACTGGCAGTCGTACAGTGCTGCTACAGAGTGATGTGTCTTTACTCACACACAGTCTTTGTCTTTTAACTGTTGGTTTTAGTCGTTACATTAATCAACGTTAATGATCTACAGCGGATCTAATCTGTCTGTCAGTTAAACCAGAGAGAGACGCTCAAATAAACACGAGAAGCTGCTGCCTGAATGTTTTCTATTTATCTTTGATCATAAAAAAGGAGAAATAAAAGGTTTGATAAGACATTCGTTAGTGTCACACACAACTTTCCTGCTACATGAAATCAAGTCGTCATCAAGTTTAATGTCATTTGGTTTAGTTTGGTTTTATTCTGTCATTGAACAACCTACACATGACGCACTTCTACACATATTCCTAAGAAAGCTAACAAACAAATGCACAGAGATACAAACCATGAACATAAAACAAACACATGGAACAGGATAAAAACAGTCCAAGCTACAAGCTTTAGAAACGTTCCTATAAAAGTCTTTGTTTTTATACACTTGTTGTGTACAAGCAGCAGAAATATGATGCAGATCTGATTGATAATTAACCTCAACTTTAAAATACATTTTGAATTTGTGAAAATTCATCCATCAAAGCTCCATAGCTGCAGCCTGAGCAAAGATCTGACACCTGAACACAACACGGTGCATTTACAGTCGACTTGCAAAAACAAGATAAAGAAGTACTCAACTCAGGTCTTTTTGATTTGACTTCTCTCAGTTGAACTTCATTCAACTTTACCTGATTCAAAAAGCTCTTTTACAACTTTTTACAGTTTGAATCATTTTTATTTGACTCATCTTTTTTAAACTTTATTCTTAAAGAACCACTTTATTTATTCTTTCTTTTAGCTTTCTGCTTTCTCCATCTGATCTCACTTCTCATCTACTGGACTCTACTCTCCTCTCAAACTCTACTTTTCTCTCTGGCTACGAATCCGGTCTGCACAGCAGGACTCACCTCACCTCCTGTTTTCTACTGGACTCTACTCACCTGAAGGAAAACTAATCTTCGCACTCTCACAATCAGACTGATGAAAAAATGGATTTCTGCTTTCTTGTTTTGAGTGAGCCTTCCTCGGATGATTGTGAGGTATTTCCACTGAATTCTAGTGGAGCTGCAGGATTTATTTTCTGGGAAACGACGAGCTGAAACGAGGTGGATCGCTGATTTTCCTTTGGAAACTAAAGCAGGTTTCATCTTCTTCTCGTCTCACAGGACAACAGTGTTTCTTTCATTTTTTTGTCTTGTTTTGGAATATGGACACCTAAGTAATGTTTTACGTGCCATTTGAAGCTGTTGGAGGAAATAAATGGACAAACTCTGATCGGACTTTGTTGCCTTTTGCAGGACAGAAAAAAATCTGAGATGCTGAATGTGTTTATGTTACATGATGTATAATGACAACAGTGATAATTATAATAATATTCTAGTATATTTATATTGTTTAAGCTGCCGCCCCGTGTGCAATATGTACATACTGAAAAAGGAATAAAGACACCAGTTTGATACAGATTTTTTTCCTAATTAAGATTTTTTATTTTTGTTTGTTCATCTTCTTCTTTTCCTGATCTCTTGACTCACCAGAGACTCTGGAAAACCTGAAATTCTGCAAGACAGTTCTGATGACATGATGGAAGTTTTTGATTCAGCATCAAAATTACAACAGTCCGACCTCACAGGTACCCAAAGTCCAACTCTGTTTGAGGATAATTCCAGTTTATTACAACTTATTGTCATAGTTTTATCCATCATTTCCATCAGTAATAATGAGCAAACATTTACTGCCAACCTCAAAAAAGGTTAACAGTTGGATTGCAAACGCTCAACCTCCACAACCAGCGGAGGAAGAAGTACTCAGATCCTTTACTTCAATAAAAGTACCAATACAGCAGTGTAAAAATACTCCATTACAAGTAAAAGTCCTGCATGAAAAATCCTACTACAGTAAAAGTACATAAGTATTATGAGCTTGATGTAGTTAAAGTATTGCAGTAAAAGTACATAAGTATTATGAGCTTGATGTAGTTAAAGTATTGCAGTAAAAGTACATAAGTATTATGAGCTTGATGTAGTTAAAGTATTGCAGTAAAAGTACATAAGTATTATGAGCTTGATGTAGTTAAAGTATTGCAGTAAAAGTACATAAGTATTATGAGCTTGATGTAGTTAAAGTATTGCAGTAAAAGTACATAAGTATTATGAGCTTGATGTAGTTAAAGTATTGCAGTAAAAGTACATAAGTATTATGAGCTTGATGTAGTTAAAGTATTGCAGTAAAAGTACATAAGTATTATGAGCTTGATGTAGTTAAAGTATTGCAGTAAAAGTACATAAGTATTATGAGCTTGATGTAGTTAAAGTATTGCAGTAAAAGTACATAAGTATTATGAGCTTGATGTAGTTAAAGTATTGCAGTAAAAGTAGTGGTTTGGTCCCTCTGACTGATATATTATTATATATGACATCATTAGATTATTAATACTGAAGCATCAGTGTGTAAGCAGCATGTTACTGTTGTAGCTGCTGGAGGTGGAGCTAGTTTGAAGTACTTTAAGCAGTACTTTGAGGTGTAGAATCATCCAGCGTGGATGTAATTCCTGAGGTTCTGGGTCGAGTCTGTAGGGAGCTGAAAATATCGGCAAAATGTCCCCAAAAATGTCAAATGTGGGAATCATATTTTAGTTTGAATCAACCCAGAATTTACCGCAGATTAGTCAAAAAGAAGACGGCTTTGTGCATGTGATGGCTGGTTAGATACACAGCAGAGTCAGAGACCCTGGATGTGATCAGACAGAAGCTCACAGTGCAGCGTCTGTTTGTCTCTGACAGGGTGAACCACATAGCAGCTCTGTTGACTTTGGCTGTCGCTGCACAGTTCAGGTTTAAAGTGAACGTTTCCTCTCTGCTGATTAACTCTTAAAACCCACAGAACTTTTTTTTTTTTACATTCAACTGACATGAAGATATGTTGAGAAAACATGTATAAAATGATGCTCGTTGTTGCTTCGAGACACAATATTTGACTGAAGGGTGCAGCCTTAAAAATGTGGTGTTTTGGGTAACGTTTAATCCGGAGTTTAAGAGCTGTTTAAGAGCAAATTTAAGCTTTTATATATTGTTTGGTGATAATTTCTGTAGAAAAGAAAAGAATAACGTCTACAGGGATTTTCTTTTAACTACTGTAGTAATCTGTCTGTCTGTCTCTCTCTCTGTCTGTCTGTCTGTCTGTCTGTCTGTCTGTCTGTCTGTCTGTCTCTCTCTCTGTCTGTCTGTCTGTCTGTCTGTCTGTCTGTCTGTCTGTCTGTCTCTCTCTCTGTCTGTCTGTCTGTCTGTCTGTCTGTCTGTCTGTCTGTCTCTCTCTCTGTCTGTCTGTCTGTCTGTCTGTCTGTCTGACTGTCTGACTGTCTGTCTGTCTGTCTGTCTGTCTGTCTGTCTGTCTGTCTGTCTCTCTCTCTGTCTGTCTGTCTCTCTGTCTCTCTGTCTGTCTGTCTGTCTGTCTGTCTGTCTGTCTGTCTTTGGCTTGATGAGCCCAAAATATTGCTTACAGCCATTTATAGTAATTAGGCAAACTGTAAAAAAGGTGTGTGTGTGTGTGTGTGTGTGTGTGTGTGTGTGTGTGTGTGTGTGTGTGTGTGTGTGTGTGTGTGTGTGTGTGTGTGTGTGTGTGACTTGTTGCCAAAACTGCAGCAGAGCTGGTCGGACTGCAAAGTCAAACACATAATGTGTCGAGTTGAATCAGCTTTAGTTTCTTGTTTGTCTACAGTTTTACCTCAGACTGTGTATAAAGACAGACGCAGCGAGGTGTGACGTCATACAGTTAGCTAGTTTAGTCCAGTGGTTCCCAACCTAGGGGTGGGGCCCCTCCAAAGGGTCAGCAGGTAAATCTGAGGGGTGGTGAGATGATTAATGGGAGAGGAAAGAAGAAAAAACAAAGTTCTGATACACAAATCTGTTTTCACTTTTTGGACTTTTTCTCTAATCTTTGATTTTTGCTGAAATATTGGATCATTTGAACATTTATTGAAATGAAACCATGTGAGAAGTTTAGAGGGAAAAATCACTATTTGGTGGAGCTGTTAACAACTCATAGACATCTGAAATGTGACCCCGACTACACACTGCTTTTTGTAAGACGTCAAAAGCCAAAAAGGTTGGAAACCACTGGTTTCATCTTTAACAATGTGTTGTATTTTAAAAGCTTGTTATATTATCCATTGTGTCAAATCTTCATCTGAAAAGTAACTAAAGCTGTCAAATAAATGTAGTGGAGTAGAAAGTACAATATTTCCCTCTGAAATGTAGTGGAGTGGAAGTATAAAGTAGCATCACATGGAAATACTCAAGTAAAGTACAAGTACCTCAAAATTGGACTTGAGTTCATGTACTTAGTTATTTTACATCTCTGTTTCAAGACTTGGTATGAGTCACAAGATAAATCTGAAGTACTGTAAGATGATAATTTGTGTAGGAAAGAAGAAATTAATGAATTATTTAGAGATTGAGACCAGAATGACTCGTTGAAAACAATGATTGATTCAGTATTTCTAGAGTGAAGTTGAGGCTTTTTGAATGGGAGTCAGTTGGAGCAGCTAGCACCTGTCGGTGGCACTTTAAGGTGCTTCATCGTTGGCACTCATGTTTTACAAATAAAGGTTTAGAGGTCAAAGGTCAGGCAGCATAAATTAGTTCACTTTTAATTTCAACTTTGGTGCCACAAGTGTTTCAAATTCACTACTGACTGGTTTCTTCTCCCTGGCAAGAGCAGCCGAGGCTTATGGGTATTGTAGTATTTAGAGCTGCCGGCTAAAAAAGGCAGCTAACACATGATTTCTCAAAAACAAGTGGAAATAATTGAAAATTGTGGTCAGAATGAACATATATGATTGTAAAATCATGCAGGAGAGTTTCTATGTTCAGTAATATTCATATATGTAACACTTCTTTGCAACTCTATAAAATATTTTTAAAACACAGACAGAACAGCATATTGAAGGAATCTGTGAAACTTATTTGTGAAAACAGCATTTTATTAACATTTTTTACGGAGGCCGTGGTTGCAATTATTTTTTAAAGACCTCAAGATCGTGAGTTACAGTCCACCATCTAGAAAAAACAGATTATTTTTCTTGTCAGTTTATTCACCCAGTATTATGCTCATATTCTCAAGATAACATTCCCTTTTTTCTATATCACAGTATCCTGAGATAATTAGTGATCTTGAGATGAAATTTAAAAATATTCCCTCATGGCTACTTTGAGCTTCCGTAGTTTTCCATGACTGAAGTCCTCTTTATTTTCCGTCTCCGTCCCAGGATCTTCACAGATTAAAATGTCAATACTGTTCGCAGCTCGTATCTCCACAGACATAAACAGCTGATCTGTTGGTGATGAATGTGTTTCTGTGTGACAGAGTTCAGCAGAGGTTTGGGAATCAAACCAGTCTGCTTTCACATGATATCAGAGGAATAAATCCTGACTTCCAACAGTCCACATGACTGCACAGAGGGCAGATTTTTTTTTCCTTTAACCTATTTTCTTTTCAGCATGTTTCCCATTTATCTGCTCATCAGCTTTCCTCTTGTCTTCATGTCTATTTTTAAACTTTGCTTTTGTTGAAATTTGCAGGAATAAAGAATTATTATCAGTTTAATTGTGATAAAAGTGGCAAATTTAACCTTTATGTAATCTGAGATAGTTTGATGGAAGTTCCCTTTATTCACACAAAAACATATATTCAAAGTTTTGCATATTTTCCAAACCTAAAAAGTAAATTGAGGAGAATTTTGTGCCTCAAAATGTCCAGAAAATGTTTCCTGATCTGTTTCAATCGAACTATTTTAAATGATTATAAAAGTAATTAATTTCCTCTTGATATAGGAGTTTCATTATCAATTGATTTATTAATTATCTAGCTGGCTAATGTTACCTTATGTTAGTCTTTATTTGCATTACATATTAATCTGTTTGTTACACAGCTTCATATAAACTTCCAGGTGTGGAAGAAGTACTCAGATCTTTTACTAAAGTGAAAGCAGTAATACCACAGTGTAGAAGTATTCTGTTACAAGGAAAAGTCCTGCATACAAAAATGCACCTAAGTGAAAGTATTAACATAAAAATATGCTTAAAGTACCAAAAGTGCTCACAGGGGCCCATTTCAGAATAATGATTATTATTTTATTAGATTATTATTGGATTATTGTTAAGATAAGACTTTATTTATCCTGGGAGGAGGAGGGTGGATCTTCAAACAGCAGTCAGGTGTCCATATGAACAGCTGTAATCATTCCTCCTGTTCATACTGGATATTAAAAGATCCCCTTCAAATGTGCTTTCAATGGAAGTGATGGAGGACAGAAACAGTCCTGGTTTAGTGCAAAAATGCCTTTAAAAGTAGATGTGAAGCTTATATGAGTCTTCAGCAGTCTGAGTTAGTCATATCAAGTGGATATCTGCCACATTTACAGTCTTTTTAGCATCAAATTCCCTCTTTGTGTTTCCTCGGACAGTGTTTCCCTGTTGAGCTGTGGTGGAAGTATAGTAACAAAAAGAGGGACTTTGGCACTAAAAAGACTGTAACGTTGAAAGATATCTACTTGATTTGACTCATTTGGATGCTGAAGCTTCATATTAGCTTCAGATAAACTTTGAAATCCATTTCACTCTTCATTTGGGCTCCTGACTGTTGGTTTAAGACACACTTGAAAAAATTGTGAATCTGTCTTTTAACCAATAATAATACATCATAATTTATTTGTTGATTATGTATACTTACTTTGAATCTGCTGAGTAACTAAAGTTATTAAATATATGTAGTGGAGTGGAAGTATAAAGTAACAGAAAATGTAAATACTCAAGTAGTGTACAAGTACCTCCAAATTGCAGTTGTGCACTACTTGTATGTAGTTACTTTCCACTGCTGTTTAATTTTTAAAATGAGCTTATAATTTTAAAGTTTAGCTGCACTAAAGATCAAAAAAAGTCCACAATGTTAATTAATGTCACCTAATCACTGTGCACTAATTTAGCTAACCGCTGTGTTAGTTTTACAACCAAACCAAGAACATCTGTCTTTTAGGGTTCATATGATCCTGATGTCTTTATTTGTTGTGGTTATTTTGGTTCTTAAGCGTCTGATGAGTAATTGAGTAATTATAATTAACATAGCTGGAACATGAAGTGTTTTCTGTGGAAACTGGTTTTAAATTAAGTCCTTGAAAGTAAAGTTATATAAAATGACAGTAGAAACAATAGAAGCAGTGTAGGAGGAGCAGTGCAGTGAGGTGACTAACAGCTGTGGCAGCTAATGACTAATCTGTGATGAATTACACCTGAACCGCTGCCAGGTCTGAACTGCTACTGTCGTTTGCATGTACTTAAAATAAACACATTCTTGCACTTATTGCCTTTATACACCAGTACACCGCGTGTCTAACATACCTGGGCGAGGATGTTTGATTGACAGCTCGGAGGCGTGGCCAGCATGACCCAGACTGGAGAATGACAGGTGTTTGAGACAGGTTCGTTAACAGTCTGTCACTGTGACATATAGAGCAGATGGTAACAGCTCCTCATTTGCTGTCTGGCTGCTCTCAGGTGACCATGTTAGAGGTCCTCATCTCACCTTTCGGCTCTCTAAATAAACAAATAAACTGCGCTGTGCACTCACCACCCTCCACCATTACAGGAAAACATCAGTCACCACTATGTTTCTGTCTGCTTCTGTCTGAAAACTGATCAGTTCATCATGGAGGAATGGAAGAGTGGTTCTTGAAAAAGGACTATTAAGGTAGAAGAGCACTTGTGGATGACTAGAAAGCTTCAATGAGGTCTGGTATGAGAATGGAGGACTTGGAGGAAGATTTATAGGAGACTATAGGATGTGAAAAAGGATGTAGAGTAAGACTATAAAACAATGTTTCCCAACCTTTTGGGCCTGTGACGCCTCAAAATAAAGCAAAGTCTACCTGGGACCCCTCATCACATGTTGCATGTCACCAGTTCAGTTACAGATTATTGTCTCGATTCATCGGTTAATTGTTTTGTCCCTAAAATGTCGGAAAATAGTGAAAAATATCTGTTAAAGTTCTCCACAAAGTCCAAAGTTACATCTTCAAATATCTGGTTGTGTCTAACTGTCCAAACCCCAAAGATATTCAGTTTATCATCATGTTCAACAAAGAAAAGCAATAAATCATCACATTTGAATAATTTGTGTGTGATTTGATTGATTGACTAATCTTGCAGCTCTAGAGAGACTTATTTTGTTTTATTTGAATAACTTTTGGAGGCTTGAGGAGGTCAAATACAGAAATCCACAAGAAATGAAGCAAAAATTCACAATTTTTTGTGTCCAAAATATGTTTTTTTTTGTATCCTCTATTAATCCAGTGACAGCCTGACCCTCAGGTTGGGAACCACTGCTCTAAAGGACTCGTAGAGGAGTGGGAGGACATTTTGTTGGGACTTGAGGACTTTAAGAGGACTCTTTGGGAGCTGGAAAACAACACATGAAGGACTTGGGGGGAGCACTCAGAGGAGACTTAAGTAGGGTACTCTGACTTGTAGAGGACTAGAGGAGTTTAAAAAAGGACTCATAAAGAAGTATAGGAAGGAGTGTACTGGAAGGATGAGCTGAAGGGGCTATATGTCTTTACAAAGGGCTCCTAGTGAAATGGATGATTCGGAGGATTACTTGTAGGATTGTAGAACTGGGCGGACAGGGAGGAGGAGGATACAGGACTGGAGAAGTACTTGGATAACAGCTCATAACCTGAAAATACTTGGAAGGCTTAGAGTTACTATGGTACTGCAGTATAACTCTCAAGGGACTTGGAGGAGGACTCATAATATTTAAGGACTGGAAGCCAATTTGTAGGGAGACTAGAGAACTAGGAAAAGGAAACTTGATGGCTCAGAGGCTGACTGGAGGAATGGACTGTACAGTAAAGTGGAGGACTCAGAGTGGACTAGAGGCAGGACTGGAAGTCTGGGAGAGAACTGGATGACTTGACTAAAGGACGGAAATGGACTCATGGAGGAATAAAATCTCTGAGGTTGATTAGTAGGGGTCTGACTGCTAGAGAACAGTAAAATACATATGAAACTGCACGAGACTCAACAATACATATACACAAAAAAGTACACACAAAGCAGCAAAACAAACAACTCACAAACATCCCATAAATGTTTCATAAAACAACAAGCAGCAGATCACTTATGACTACATGACTGATCCTTTTAAAAAACTGTTTCACTTTGAGTTTAACACGTTCCCAGTCATGATCCATAAAGAGTTCCACATGTTGATCCCCGAACAGAAGAAGCCGCCTGTCCAAATGTGGATTTATGAAGAGCCACTTCCCAGCAGATGCACCAGACCAGGCTGCAGGCCAGTAAAGAAATATAGGCTGAAAAAAATCACAACTTTAGAGCCGTTATTGTGAAACTAATACGTTTTACGCTGTGGACCAACTGATCCCTGAGAGGAACCAGTTCACTGAACACCTGAGGAGCTGGTTATTTAGGCATTAATACATTAGTTTAAGGTTAGTAAATTTAATTTAATGATCAAAAAAACATGGCAGTTGGGTGATCTTATTGGGTTCCTGTCCAGAATTTTAATTGCTCGATTGTAAATGATCATAAGAGGCTGGATTGATGTAGATGTTGCTCTCTAATGAGTCTAAATGTGTGTAAGTTTGCTTTTGCAACCTTGTTCACCACTTTACTTTTTAGCTTCTCAGTTTTTAGGTGGGAATCTAACACCAGGACGAGTAAAACCTGTCCAATACAATTATAGAAGAAGGACTTGCAGCTGAGTAGAGGACTTTAAAGGGACTTCTAAGGATGACTTGTAGAATAACTGGACTAGATCGCTAAGAGGGAACTTAAGGACTGGTGAGATGACTTGTAGAGGAGTTGGAAGGAGAACTGAGAGGACTGAAAGACATTTACAGGGCATAAGTTGACTTGTTGACAGAGAATTCAGAGTCAAATACATAAAGAAATGACTCAAACTGGAGGATTTTAAAGGGGGACTGGATTGGTTTATGGAGACATGGTGGCCTCACACACAGTGGAAACACATTAAGAAGACAAATGGCTGCAGTGAGACTAATGTTTATCCAGCAGGCTATTTAAAGAGAGAGAGAGGAGGGATTAAATGCGAGAAGCGATTGAGGAAAAAGATAAAGACATGAGAGGAAGAAGAAAACAGAGAGAGAGAGAAGAAAAAATTTCTTTTTTTCTGTTTTCTTCCATTTTCTTCTTGTTTAATTCCCTTTTTTCTCTGCTTCTTTACTTCCTTACATCTCTTCATTGTTTCATCTTTCCCATCTTTCTTTTTATCTTTTCTTCTTATCCTCAGTGGTTCTTATCTTTTCTGCCTTTTTAAGGGTTTTTTCACATCAACAGAGTTTGAGGTACAGATTAAAAAAAGAATAATTGTGTGTTTGTCAGCAGATAACATAAAGATTTAGATTTGATGTAAACAAAAATTTAACCAGCAGAGGAAGAAGTACTCAGATCCTTTTTACTGCAGTAAAAGTACCAATACAGCAATGTAAAAATACTCCATTACAAGAAAAAGTCCTGCATGAAAAATCCTATTACAGTAAAAGTACATAAGTATTATGAGCTTGATGTAGTTAAAGTATTGCAGTAAAAGGACCCTGGTCCCTCTGACTGATATATTATTATATATGACATCATTAGATTATTAATACTGAAGCATCAGTGTGTAAGCAGCATGTTACTGTTGTAGCTGCTGGAGGTGGAGCTAGTTTCAACTACTTTATATACAGTTAGCTAGTTTAGTCCAGTGGTTCCCAACCTAGGGGTGGGGCCCCTCCAAAGGGTCAGCAGATAAATCTGAGGGGTCGTGAGATGATTAATGGGAGAGGAAAGAAGAAAAAACAAAGTTCTGATACACAAATCTGTTTTCACTTTTTGACTTTTTCTCTAATCTTTGATTTTTGCTGAAATATTGGATCATTTGAACATTTATTGAAATGAAACCATGTGAGAAGTTTAGAGGGAAAAATCACTATTTGGTGGAGCTGTTAACAACTCATAGACATCTGAAATGTGACCCCGACTACACACTGCTTTTTGTAAGACGTCAAAAGCCAAAAAGGTTGGAAACCACTGGTTTCATCTTTAACAATGTGTTGTATTTTAAAAGCTTGTTATATTATCCATTGTGTCAAATCTTCATCTGAAAAGTAACTAAAGCTGTCAAATAAATGTAGTGGAGTAGAAAGTACAATATTTCCCTCTGAAATGTGGTGGAGTGGAAGTATAAAGTAGCATCACATGGAAATACTCAAGGAAAGTACAAGTACCTCAAAACTGTACTGAAGTCCAGTACTAAGTAAATGTAATGTAATAAATGTAAATGTACTTAGTTACTTTCCCCCACTGGATTTAACAATATCAGAAAACATTATTATCATAAAAGTAGCTCACTTATATAATAAAGATTTAGACTTTAGTTCAGTGTTCGACGCCGTATTAATAGTTGTAACTTAATTTATTTGTTTTGCTCTAAACTCAGAAATTTGTGTCTAACTTTTACGTCAATTGCCTCTAGTTCTGTGTTGTGTATTTCGGGATCAACCAGCTGATAGTTTGGAGGTTTTCAGAAGCACAACAGCAGGAAACTGTGCAGTAAACATTATGAACCTGTTGAATAGAAGCTGTTGGAGGATCACAGCAGATGAGATGAGATAAGAGCAGGTTTGGAGGCTAAAGCTAATAAAAGCCAGGCTGCTCCTGGTGTGGAGAGAACCATAAATACCAGACTGACAGCAGAAAGATCCTCCTTCAGCCTGGAGAACATCACTGCTGCCTTACAGTAAAGACAAAAAGTCTTTATCCTCCAGCAGTTTGCTCACTTCTGACTCTTCTTCACATTTTTAAACCCCCTCTGGTCCAATTTTATGCACATTTTGACTTTTCCGCCTGTGGAGTGAAAACACTTGAAACGCTAGTAAAAGTTGTGACATGGAGAGACGTGATAAATGCTGATGTAAGCAAATGTTTCCTCAGGCGTTTATTCCAGACTGGTTTTTCCTGAAACAAATCACATTTTCATAGCTGTTCTTTCTGGCGTCATTAGTTTAATGTCATTCAGCTGTGACGGATGAACCGGCGCTTTCACTGAGACTAATCAAAATGTTATCAGTCTTCAGTCCCTCTGTATTCAGAAGTTAAAAAAAGATGATATTGTGTTGTATAATAATGTCAAATCATTTTATTTGGGGTTTAAAGGTCCTGAACATTCCTCCAGTTGTTAGATGATTATTACTCACAGTAATAAGAATGATAAAGGTAAGTTACAAAGCTAGAGTCAGTCTGAACACGCAGGAGAGGCTTAATCAGGCAACCTGAGAAATTTGTTTTGGTTTCATCACATTTTAGGAGCAAAATATCTACAATAAACATTCATGTGCTTGTCTGTACAAACCTGCATCTACAATATTGTTCAGAAATGAAAACGGTAGCAGCAGCTGTAAGGTCTTTGTGTCAAATGAAGAAGTGACTCTTCAAATGGAGAAAATGTAAATCAAGTTTTGTCAGTGTGACAGAGCAGTAAGTTGTTTATTCACCTTGATATTATACGTTTACTGGACTCAATTTACAATGTATGAAATGACTTTGAGCTAATTATTCAGTTAACTCACATTTTTAAGGAATCAAGTTGAACCAGCTTCAATGATAGCTTCACGTTTCAGGAGCCCAAATGATCAATGTGGCAGGTTTTTCTTGCTGTAATCATTCCTCCTGTTCATACTGACCGACAGAATCCACAGTCCTTGTTTAGTGCAAAAATATATTCAGAAGTTTATCTGAAGCTAATATGAAGCTTCAGCCGTGAAAATGAGTCAAAGTTGCAGCCATTTTAGTGCAAAATTCCCTCTTTTTGTTACTGTACTTCTATTACAGCTCAACAGGGAAGCTCCTCCAAATTAAACGACCACATAAATCATTTGTACCATGCACTCCAGAACAACCCATAGGACCGTAATATGCCGCTTTCCAAAACCGTCACACATCATAAAACATCATAAAATAATGATGTTTTATGCCTCAGGGGGCAACAGTAAACACCACATTATGTTTTTTTTTAAAAATGCCTCGACTCGAGGCTGGAAACATCAAGTGAACAGCGGCCTCCTGCAGCTACATCCACTTTTTACCACCCAATTAACTATCTAACCCTGATAATGAAGTGACCTTATACAGACGTCATCTGAACTGTGTCACTTCTCCAGGTCATAATTACTGCGGCCACTAGATGGCGTCTGTCACTCAAACGCAACTATAGGTCATTTTTGGTGACTGATTTTACGACCTATAGGGTTGTTTTTCTTGGGAGGACAGGCTCCCTCATTTTAACTTAAGATAAACAGACTCAAAAAAAAACATAGACTCTATTTCTCATTGCTGCATCATTCCATAAAATGCAAATATTCTACATGTATTGTGCATCATTTTAGACACATTTTCCCCAAATCTTTGTGATGTCTTTGGTGGCTCTGAAAGTGTTTTTTAATTCGTCTCTCGCTTTGTGTGTTTGACTTTTTGTCTCGACTCTGCTTGGATTAGATCCCACGACTCTCATGTCACCACCATGACCTGCACATTAACTGTACTTTGCACTATATGAACCTCACATTACTGAACTGTATCAGCTCTAAATTGTGGAACTTGACGTAATTTGAGAAAGAGCTGAAACCTTTAAATTATGTTTTCTCTCTGCACTAAAGCTCAGTTGATGAATTTGTGCTTGCAGCTATTACTATAATTATTCAGCCATATAGTGTTTCAACAGTTTCATTTTGAAGTCTGTGTGAAGAAACAAATAAATAACTCTGTTTGTTTGATATGGCTGCTCTACAGTTATTAAAGAAACTCGTTTCCTCGACTCTCCCGGCTCCTGACCTCTGACCTCCCCGAGGAGGGCCGCTTATTTCCCTGCAGGCGGATTAATAATAAGACGTAATATTATCACGTTAACTGTGAGAAAACGTTGTTGGTCCTGATTCTGGCCAAACATGGGAAGGTTTTCAACATCTCAACATCTCCCTGTGCAGTTAGAGAGGAAGGTTTGGCTCCTGAACTGATCTGAGACCTGCTGAACACATCTACGTCCAAAAATACACCCAAACCTGATTCATACATGTGACATTTGATGAGGGATTATTCTGTGTGATGATGAAACTTCTCTGACAAGATGCTGAAAAGAGAAAATACAAAAAAAAAACATTTTCTGATATTTGACATGTGAAACAGCCTTTTTAAGTGTGATGACTTCACATATGTTATAGGCAGATGTAGGTTTCAGAAATTTGTCTGAACATCAGTATTCAAAGGTTTTTTTTTATAAGGGAACAGCTAATATACAGCCTACATCTATCCATCTTTCTTTTTCTTATTCAAACATTAAAAAACATTATTTATTTTATCTTATTATTATTTGTCATTTCAGAAATTACAGCTATTTCTCAAAAAGACAGCTGATGTTTGTGTGAACTTAAATCAAAGATTTAACAGTTAAAGAGCATCGTGATCCTGCAGAAAATCAATCCAATAATATCAAGTAATCACAAATGGATACACTGAGTCAATAATAAGGACTTTGTAGTGAAAGTATGAAAGTATGTACTATCTGAAGGAAAGCCACAGCATAACAGTTTTACTACAAGGAAAGTCAAGTTGATTTATTTGTATAGTTCAATATCACAGATTAGCCTCAGGGGGCTTTACAAGCTGTACAGCAATACAACATCATCTGTCCTTAGACCCTCGATTTGAATGAGAAAAAACTCCCTAAAAACGCTTTAAAGGGGAAAAAAATGGAAGAAAGCTCAAGAAGAGCAAGAGAGGAGGATCCCTCTCCCAGGATGGACAGACGTGCAATAGATGTGTGTACAGAAAATAACACACATTACAGAATACACTGATCAGGATAACAAATTATAATAGATTTATAATATATATGAAGAATGTGATGAAGAGGATGAAGAGCAGCTTCCAGGTGACACCTGAACAAATTAAGACCTGAGCCACATGGCCTCCATCACCATGGAGACCTGGCAGGAGGAAAGACTACACATACACACAGGAGAGAGAAGAAAAGACGTTATTCACACAGGAGAGAGAAGAAAAGACATTATTCACACAGGAGAGAGAAGAAAAGACGTTATTCACACAGGAGAGAGAAGAAAAGACGTTATTCACACAGGAGAGAGAAGAAAAGACGTTATTCACACAGGAGAGAGAAGAAAAGACGTTATTCACACAGGAGAGAGAAGAAAAGACGTTATTCACACAGGAGAGAGAAGAAAAGACGTTATTCACACAGGAGAGAGAAGAAAAGACGTTATTCACACAGGAGAGAGAAGAAAAGACATTATTCACACAGGAGAGAGAGGCATGAGGTGAAGCTGAAGGATGAGGAACCAGATCCAAAACCTCAAGAAATGACAGCGACAGCCAGGAAACAGAGCGGGTTCAGGATGGCTGCTGGTCCAGCAAGAGACGCCTGAGAGACAAGAGAGGACAGGAGGAGATAACGAGGAGAGAGGAGAGAGGAGAGAGGAGAGAGGAGAGAGGAGAGAGGAGAGAGGAGAGAGGAGAGAGGGGCTCACAGCTCAGGTGCTTGTGGAACAAACAAACAGAAGGTTAGGGAGATGCAATGGTTATCAGAACAGCTGCAATAATCAATAATCTCGACAGCGCTTAGTAAATTCAGACAGAAACCGACCCGCCGTGCAATACAAGCTCATGAAAAAATCAATTAAAGGCAACTAATTGTAGGTTAAGGCAAGAAAATGAGTTTTAAGTTTATATTTAAAGGACTCAGCAGACTCAACAGATTGTGTGATGTCAGCAGGGAGGTTATTCCATAAGAACGGGGCCCGATCATTGACTGTATATAAAGATGGATGACGTGTCTCCACTTCCTGCCGCCATGCAGAAGTGAAGCCAAAATATCTCCTTTCCGGGAGCGGCCATCTTGCTTGTGTGACATCATTTGGAGCCAGAGTCTGCGCAGTAGAGCCAGGATGACGGCCCGCGGGACACGCCCCCTCAGCTGTCTGCCGCCTGATGGAGGTTTGAGAGTGGCTGTGACAGCTGTCAATCATTTTTAGTTTGGTTCATGTCCCATCCACTAACATGGAGAGGGTGGGACTTATGACCTATACTGCACCAGGGGGCCATCGAGATATTTTGGCTTCACTTTTGGGAAACTGTCATGACGTCCATATTTATATACAGTCAATGATCACAATAGGAAAAGGCCTCACACATGCTCACTCAGAGATAGATAGATAGATAGATAGATAGATAGATAGATAGATAGATAGATAGATAGATAGATAGATAGATAGATAGATAGAGGTAGAAAATAAATAGAATGAATAAAAATAGAATAGACTAGAGATATAACCATAACTATAATGCACTATTTACTGAGTATACACTGTTCAACGAGCATATTAACATCATTGAACAGTGTATATTCAACAAATAGTAAATAATAGTTATATCTCTAGCTGACATGCGTTTTAATATTTTTCCCTGAGCTCAGACTCCCAGGCATCCCCACAGACTCCACCAATCAGAATTTATTTATTTTTCCTTCTCTCTTTTTTTAATCAATTTAATTCCTCCCTCTTTTTATTTTTACCTACTTTCATTTGTATTGTTATCATTTTTTATTATTGCTATTATTAATTTTCCCTGCTACCTTATTATCTTATTATTATTGTTATAATTAATTACTCCAACTAACAATTATTACAAACTGTCAGAGATGATACTGTTGTTGGTTGTGATAGATTTGTGTGTCATATATGTGATTGTCGTGTCTCTTGCGCATGTTGTTAAATCAAAAAGCGAAAAATAAAATCAAGTCGAATTTATTTATAGAACACATTTAAAAACAACAGGTGACCAAAGTGCTTTACAGAAAAATGTCAAATTTCATTTTTAATGTGCATTTTAATATACAAAAATCTTTTTTAAAAAGCTCCACCAATCAGATGCCTGGAAGACTGAGCGAGCAGTCAGCCTGCGAGACTGAACTCCGGGAAAACAAAGCACACCGCTCACGAACGCGCCCAGTGGAGCTACAATCACACACGGGAACGCGCCCAGCTGATGCCAAACAGCAGCCTGTGTCAGGGCTGTCCGCGCGGCGCCTGTCTCCTTAGCAACACTCAAACCGTTAATTCATTTCTTCTCACCTGTTTGTGTTTGAGGTCGCTAATTATCATCAACAGTTAGCCCCGCCCACCTCTCACCGTCCAGGTGGGCTCGATTTATATTTTTTTTTTCTTTTCAGAAACGTGAGTGAGATCAGGTGAGGCGGAAGTGAAGTGTGCACGGGAGAGAGCCGCGCGCAACTCACCTGTCCGCAGGTACACATCCAGAGCAAAGGAGGAAAAGAAGGAAAAGACAGAAAAGTAAGTTTATAAAAACTGAAGGATTGGTTTGTTAAACAACTGAAGATCTTTGCTGTATTTATCTTTTTACTCTGTTCTGTTCTCTTTTATTTCCTTGTTTCTGTTTTTCTGTCTGTTCCAGTTTCACAGGATCTACAGGTTCTAACAGAACATGTTTATAGTCTGTAAACTGTAGAAATCACTCACTGAGGCTCAGTTTATAAAGATAAAGACACATTTCACATATTTCAGTCTCATGTTGTTTAACACTTGTTTAACGGTGCAGCACTCAACAGAAAATGAGAACATATTTTTACAGAAATGGGAACAACTTGTCTTTACAGAAGGAAAAACTGGTGGGGTTCTCCGAGGAGGTTCTGATGGTGTTTTAGTTTGTTGTCGTATAGTTTTAGTGGTTTTTTGAGGTGGTTCTTGTGGTCATTTAAGATCTAGTCATCAATGACGGGTTTTTAGTTGTCTTTGGAGAGGTTCTAGTCATCTTCAATTAGATTCTATTGGTCTTTGGGAAGGTTGTAGTCGTCTTTGAGTGGGTTCTAGTCTAAGGAGTTTATATCGGTCTTTGAGAAGGTTCTAGTTGTCTTCAAGGAAGTTCTAGTGGTCTTTCAGGGTCAAATTATCAATGAGGAGTTTTTAGTCATCTTTGAGGAGGTTCTATTCATCTTTTAGGTGTTATTTGTCAATGAGGAGTTAATATTGGTCTTTGAGGATTTTCTTAAGGTCTTCAAGGAGGTTCTATTGGTCTTTACTAGTGGTCTCTTAGGATCTAATCGTCATTGAGGTGGTTTTAGTGGTCAGTTGGTCATTCGCTCACAACAAAAGCAGCTCAGACTCGCTAACAGCATCTCTTCTGAGTCCTCACGTTTTAAACGGAGAATATTAACTTCTGCCCTCTAACAGGTGATTCAGAGTCCCTCAGTTTAAACTCTTCTATACATCAGTTGATCCTGCTGCTTAACCAGGATCAGTGTGCTGCTGACTGAGATCTGAGTCCAGAGGATATGATGTGATTATGGCTGTTTGATGTGTTTTGTATGTCTGTCTAAAGTGTCATATGTCTAACTGTGTGTTTAATCTGTGTGTTGACCTCTTAAACTGAAGTACCTGCAAAATGAATTTCAGTGTAAGCTGACAATAAAGTCGTCTCGTATTGTATCATTGAGGAGTTTATAGTAGTCTTTGATCTGGTTCTGGTAGCTGAGGAGGTTCTAGTCCTCTAGGAGGAGGTTCAGATCTCATCAGGCTGTTTGTACTATTTTTACCTTTCTGTTTATGTAAATGAGGACAAAATATTGATCTAATATATGATGGATTGCACATTGCTGTCAGCACGGCAACACTGTGAATCTCTGACAGCTCATTAGTGTTAATGATCTCTCTAGCTGTTAATTAGTTCTGCTGTGATTGAGTTTGATCTCAGGGCTGGTGATTGGTTAATTAGTCATTTAGCAGGTAATTGGCTTGGGGTAAAACTGTGAGGCATCGTCATGGTGACAGTGATGATGTCACACACTGCAATTCATTCAGTGAGGGTGCGCTACTGATTTTGTTTATGTTGTAATTTGAATGAGTTAAATCTAATTAAAAATTGTTTTAATTACTTTATGAACCAGTCTGTCAAACTCTCCCTTCATTCCATTTATTTTCAGATCTGTATCACCTTTCAATGAGCTCATCAGCCGCTTAATGACTGAGTCACAACACTGCATCAAACAAACTGTGTGTGTTTGGTCTTTAATGACTCCACCTCTATCAGTCTGAACATTAAAGCTTCCACCTCAGTGTGTTTACAGAACAGAAATACTGAGAACTGATCTTTCATTATCTCTACACACTACAGACACCTAATGACCAGCAGACCAGAACCTAAACAACTACTAGAATCTCCTTAAAGACTCAAAGATCAATAGAAACTCCTAGACAAATAAAACCTAATAGATCAATAGTACCTCCTTTCATAGATGACTAGAACATCCTCAAAGAACACTAGATGACTGGTATCTAAAAGAAACAATGGATCCTCTTCAAAGACCACTACAGACCACTAGAACCTCCTCAACAAACACTAGAGACTTCTCACACACAACTAGAACCCTTAAAGACTTACTAGAGGACTAGAATCAGATGAAAGACGAGAGCCACAAACCTTTAAATTGACTAGAACCTCCTCGATACTAGAACCTCCATAACTCCTTCATATATGAACAGAAAGAAAATATGATTAAAAGCTCCTCAAAGATGACCAGAATGTCCTTTTGTGGTTCTTGTGGCTTTTAAGTTCAACTTGTCTTCTATGAGGAGGTTCTAGCTGTCTTTTAGGTTCTAAAAGTCTATGAGGAGGTCAGTCATCTAAGAGGAGGTCCTAATTGGCTCTTAGGTGGTTATGAGGAGGTTTTAGTTACGTTTGATGTGGTTCTAGTGCCTGAGGAGGATCCACTGGTCTTTGAGGAGGTTCTAGTGGTCTTTTAAGGTCTTATCATCTATGAGGAGGTTCTATCAGTCGCTTTAAAAGTCTGAGGAGATCAGAGTCATCAGAGCAGGTGTTAAAGCTTTTTGTTGTATTTGAGGTGATTCTAGTGGTATTTTAGGTTCTGTTTGTCTACAAGGAGGTTCTAGTCAGATTTTCTGTGGTTCTATGGCCTGTCTGATCATCTGACTGCTTGTGTCTCTTGACCTGTCAGACTTCCTTTTAGTATTGTCACCATGTTTCCAGTTGTAAGTTGTAATAAACTGTTTTCCTTTTTAAAAATCCTGGATTTACACCAAAAGTTCTTGGTTCTTGACCTAATTTTCCACCAAATTTCTTGAAGTTTTTGCGATATACCAACAAACAAACAGGGGAGGCTGAAAACAGAACTTCCTTGGTGAAAATGATCAATCCAGGTTGAAACTATTGATCCTAACCTGTAGTGCCAGGTTCCTGTATCTGCTGTCAGAGCCCCAAACTGTGACAGCAGAATCAGACCAGTCTGCCAACATGCCGCCTGCTGCAGCCAGCACATTCCTAACACATGACACAACGACACACTGGAACATCCCATCCTCAGCTGAGCTACAACACGCTAACAAAGCTCTCCTTCAGCTGCACCAATACAGCTCCACCTCGCCCTCCAGCTACAGCTGACACACCAGAGATTGTGTCGCAAAACTTTAGAAATGTATCGAAAAATGTTTGTTACAAAAGAGAATTGAGCTTGGGTGTTACAGGCCGAGACACCTGTCAGTCAAGCCAAGATGCTCCTTGGTTTTCCTAAAGAAGCATTAACTCTGAAAATCTTTCATCAATATTCTGACATTTTATATACAAAACAATTATTTGATCAAATAATCGTTATGTCTATAAAATGTCAGAAAATAGTAAGAAATTACTATAATTTCCCAAACTCAAAGGTGACGTCTTCAAATATCTTGTTTAGTCCGATGAACCGTCAAAAACTCAGATATCAAGTTCACCATCATGTATGATGAAGAAAAGCTTCAAATTGTCAACCAGCAAATAATAATAATATAATAATAATTAATAATAAATAATATTTTTTGTTAAAAAAATGACTAAAATGATTATTTTATTATCAAAATAGTTGCAGATTAATCAACGATTCGACTATATGACTTCGGCTACTATAATGAAAAAAACATATTGAGCTGTAAACTGTAATTAAAACTAACAGTTAAGTTTTTATTTTGTACATATGAAGAGTGTTGTCTTATTTAACATTAGAATAATACGTATTTAAATGATATCATCACCTCTTGCAGCCCGAATCACCTGAATGTAAAGTTTTTTGTGGATCAAATCAAGATTTAAAATTCTAATTAAGATAATAAATTTTAAGTATGTGGTAGTCTTCTGCATGATGGTTCAGTGTGACAATCTTCAGATCTCAGGATAAATCTGAACAAGAAGCTCACAGTCCGGTTAGACTGAACTGTTTGTTTTACCAATAAAAGTCTCACAATCAGTGCTTTCTATAAAGTTTGCTCAACTTCTGTTGGTACAGATGTAAATCAGATAAGATGGAGTTAACAAGGATGAGTGGTGCGGTGTGAAGTTGACAAACAGTTTTCGTTTTTTACTGTATGTGTGGCTGAAAAAGCTCAAACCGTCATTGTTTGTGTGTCTGCAGTGAGTAACCCCATCCCGTCCAATCTGAAGTCGGAGGCCAAGAAAGCCGCCAAGATCCTGAGAGACTTCACCGAAATCTCCAACAGGAACGGACCCGACAAGCTCATCCCCCGTAGGTTTCACAAGACTAAACCAGAACAATTATTTTATTGATACCTAAGGAATATAAACATGTTTTAACTTCTTTTTTATAACTGAACAAAATGCACCAAACCTCTTGTTACATTATTGTTAAATAAAAAACACAGTTGTTGATTTAGAAAGAGTAAAGAGAGAGAAAGTCTAAAAATGTGACAAACCTCGATACCTAACAGCTTTTCATACTAATTTCATTGCATTCCATTTTTATTTTTAGTGGGAAAAACACTGAACATTACCAGCTGTAGGTGTGACTACATTTCCTGTTGTTCCACAAAAGAGAACAAGAAGTAACAATTTTAACAGGAAAAAAAAAATTTACAGAAATGTCAAGATCTCAAATTGAAGTATGTTTTTAGGGTTCAAACGTTCAGATATAAAATACAAGTGTCCAGTAATGTAAACAATACATTGCCACACACAACCAGTTATTTTTGGAATGAATGAGAGAAGGATTTTTTTATTATTATGTCATTTATACAACCACAAATTCAAGCCAGGACCAGACTGCTGCGTTTACATTTCCAAATAAAAAAAGTCAAACATTTGCTGTGCAGTACTGCAGAAACCAGAGTAAACATGTCGTCTTTTCCAGGCTTTGGAGACAAAGTTAGAAAACTTAAACACATCAAAATTAAACACACAGTCCAGTTTTTGATCATCTGTTCAGCAGAAGATTTCACGGTTTTGTGGAGACATTTCATGAAAAATTAACTTTCTGAAATCATCATAATATATTCTGTCCAAAAGAAAATAGGACTCACTTTCCACACAGATCAGTCTGTTTTCCTCCTGAATATTTTTACATTTTTTAATCTGCAACCCTCAATGTCCAGAGGCTCAGTTTTCTTCAAATTTCAATAAAAGCTTAAACATTTAATAAATTTGACAACATTTGGATTTAATTCAGGCACCAAAAATCAAACTTTAACAGCCGGGTTACTGAGGATAAGCAACTGTTTCTCTTGAATTTGTTGTTTAAGTTCATGAAATTGAGCAGAATTCAAACCACAAATTCAATGTAAAGCAGAGTAGTTTCACATGGAGCTGCAACTATTTTCATTATTGATTCATCATTTTGTCCATAAAATGTCAGAAAATGGTGAAGAATGCCTGTTATTTCTTAGAGCTTAGAGTTTTGTCTGATCAGCAGTCAAACATTCAAAGATATTCAGTTTACAGTCATGTATGACACAGAAAAGCTTCAAATCATCACATTTGAGAAGCTGCAACCAGCAGATATTTGGCATTTTTGCTTAGAAAAAGTGACTAATTGTTGCTGTATTCAGTCGTCTCTAAAATTATAAAATGATTGCAGTGTTTTTCAAGGACAGAGATGGAAGGAAAAGAAGTTTTTCATGTATTAAGTGTGTATTTTAATGTGAGCGTGTGTGTTGCAGCTCATGTGATAGCGAAGGCGGAGGGTCTGGCCATCATCTCCGTCATCAAGGCCGGCTTCATGATCACAGCGAGAGGAGGCAGCGGCATCGTCATCGCCAGGCTGTCCGACAGACGTAAGACCTCACAAAACTGCAACTTCTCTAATATTAAAACTCTGCACACGGGAAGGTCAAAGGTCATCTGGTTGGGTTCAGTGTGTTCTTCCACCCAGTGATCTCTTGTTTTTTTTGGTACATTTTGCGTTGCTGTGGTGACAAACAGACAAACCTGCCTGCAGCGTTGGGAGCAGTCATCTGATGTGGTTACTGGTGATAATTACGCGTCCAGCGGTGGCGGCTGCAGCACTCGGGCGGCAGATGTCGGAGGATCACACGGACGATTCTATCGCCTGCTGCTCTTTTTCTGCTTTTCGTTTTCCAGCTTAAAGGAGCAGATCAACTGAATCTGAAAACACCAGCGCCAAGAGAAACCGCAGCAATGAATTCTTGATTTTATTGAGTCAGATTCAGACAGAGTCAAATTTAGCAGCATCCAACTGTTGACTTTCAAAACTTTATTGGTGAGGGGAAAAAGGAAATATGAAGTAAAGGATGTCAGTATTTTACTCCACCGCTCTCTGAATCATTACAAACTTTCATTGTAAATCTTTATTCAAGAGATGATTTCTCAACAAAAAGTCTGAACACACAAACATTGGGACATACATTACTGCTTTGTTGCTAGTACATTTTCTACTCTTATTTATTTCATATCGCCACAGTTTAATACTTTTAGGCAGGAAATAATGTGTTTAAGTGTACACAAAGACATTCACATATAAAACCACTTCTACCTACATATACTCATCTATACATGAATTTATAGTTAACAAATGCTTGTACAGGAGAGGAAAGAAGCTAAAAGCTGATACAAGGACCTCCTAAAATTCAAGACAAGAGAACAGAATTACGATATATAAAAATAATAAAAATCATATTTTGTAATTAAATATTGAAAAGTAAAGGTAAAGGAGGAAATCTGTCAAACTTCTTAAGAAGAGTCTCTCCAAAGAAAAAACAATACATTTGCTTTTACTGTGTTTGTGTGTTCAGGTTGGTCAGCGCCTTCAGCCATTGGCATCGCCGGTCTGGGAGGAGGCTTTGAGATCGGGGTGGAGGTGAGTGAACACATATACATTTTTAAAAAATAAGTTACTGAAAGGTAAAGCCTACTTTAACATAGAAATAGAAGATAGAAATGTATATACATTTATATATTATGTATATACATATGCATGAAATGTAAATGTATATAATGTAAGGACACATATTCTGCACATCTCCAGCTCTATATTTATATTCTGGGGCTCTACTGGAATATCTTTGCATGATTTCCAGTTAAAAACTCCTTATTAATCTTATACTGGCCCTTTATGCAGCCCCTCAGTTCAGCCTCTGTCTGAAACAGGCAGTTTTAGCTTTCAAACACTTTCACAAACAGAATTTCCTCAATGATTTATGTGACTCATAACATCAAAAAAACATCTTCTTTTCAAGACCCAGATTTATTATAAGCAATGAAAAATGAACTGAAGTGGAGTATTAATTATGTTTTTTAATGTATGTCCTGTATCAGGAGGTGCATAACACAGCTGAGTACATGATAACAATCTTGCAATTATTACTATTTTTTTGTTTTATTTTATTTATATAATCATCAGGTTATTCTGCAACGGTTTTGCTTACATGTTGATGTGTTCAAGTACATTAACATAAATGAGGTTTAAGAATGTAAAAAAAAAAAGACCAAATTCACATAATTTTCACTGCATCCATGGTGGTTTTTTTGTTTGCCTTATGAGATTATTTTTTCAGCAACACAGCAACCCCCCTCCCCACTAAAAGAAAAAATTAATTTGGTCTCATATTCAGTCTTCAAGATTTATTTAAAAATGGGGAAAAAGCAGTTAGTAGGAATTTTCTGGAAATGTATCTCAAGACCAGACAGATTATTAGAAAATTATTGAAATAAATGCACTTGTTTTGTACCCTATCGGCTAAGTTTTTGTTCCTTTTGCAAGAAATAAATTTAGGACAGAAAAATGACAATTTCTCAGTTCAGTGATTGTGAATGTAACTTTCTATTAGGCGGCTGTCAAAGGTCAGATTTCAGATTGCCCTTGAATGAACCAGTGTAACACCTGGTAAACATACATATTTGAAATAAATAAATAAATAAAGGTACATTTTGAACCCCTTCAGGTGTCAGACCTGGTGATCATCCTGAACCAGCGGCGGGCCATCGAGGCATTCACAAAAGGCGGGAACCTGACGCTGGGCGGGAACTGCACGGTCGCCGTGGGACCTTTGGGCAGGTGAGCACCTGCACTCTCACTCTGTCTGTCTGTCTCTTAATTGCCTCCAATCTGGGCTTTTGATGTAAATTACAGCTTTGTAATTAATGTTTTATTCTGCCTCAGGATTTACAAGATGTTTAATGACAGCTGATGTGTTTCTGTTTTAAAGCCTGAAGCAGAAACACAAACTAATACTGTTAAACCTACAGCTCTTACATCAGCTTTACTTTAAAAGACTGTGATTTATATGTGTGGTGTTAATTTTAGAATAAAGAGGTCAGTGTTGTTTCAGTGCAGTTCGACAGGTTTTGGCGAGCATGTGTGTGTTGGCAGGTGTGAGTGGGCGGGACCAGGTATTTGAGTTACAGGTAAAAGCTGACATCAGAATGTTTGTCTGACTGTTCCTGTTAAAGAACTGAGCTGCAGACAGAAAGAAAATTAAGTGAACTGACATGAACTAATCTGGAGTTTATCGTGAGTTTGTCTCCAAATGACAAGATGTTCAATATTTACCAGCAGATACAGTAATGGATACACATTTTTCTTGAAAAGTCCAGACAGAAAATGTCATGTTTGAGCTTTTCAGAAACAGCAATGAAATAAGCTTCAAAATTTAAAAAAAAAAAAAAAAAAAAAAAAAGAACCCTCCTCTCCTCTTCAAAATGCAGTAGAGACAGTAAATCCAAGAATTATGTTTCAGCTTTTCAGAAACAGCAACAAAACAAGACCTGAAATAAACTTCAGATTAAAAAAACAAAGAACATCTGAGGACCTAGGATTGTGCCTTGTGGAACACCAGAGATAATGACTCTCTTCTCTCTCTCCTTCAAAATACTGAAATAGCTATTTTTTTCCAGGCAGCACATGAGTAAAAACATATTATCTCTTTTAATGTACACAAAAAACACCAGTACCATGTTTCAGCTTTACAGAAACGACGATGGGATACACCCTGAAATTAACTTCAGCTTTAAAAACAAAGAACAACTGAGGACCTAGGATTGTGCCATTTGGAACACCACAGAGATTATGACCTTGCTCTTTCAGAATGCTTAGATATTCAAATTGTACTAGGCAGAACGGGTACCCATTTATCTTGGAATATAGACAGTAAAATTACTGTATCACGTTTCAGCGTTTCAGAAACGGTGATTAAATGAGCCCTGAAACATCAGCTTTAAAAATCTGCAAATATTAGAGGACCGTATGGAACACCGCATAAATAATGACCTTCTCTCGCCTTTTTTTTTTTTTATGACAAAATGCTCCATTTTTACCAGCCAGTTCATGATTAGAAACACATTTGCCTGAGAATATATCAGAAAACACAAGTATCATGTTTTAACTTTTCAGAAGCAGAGATGGAAAAAGCCCGGAAACAAGCTTCAGTTTTAAAAACAGAGAATAACAGAGGATCTAGGATTGTGCCTTGTGGAACACCACAGTGATAATGACTGTTTCTGTCTTTCAGGAATGTGGAGGCTGATGTTGCTCTGCGCAGCACAGCAGCAGTCTTCACCTACTGCAGGTCCAGAGGTTTGTTTGCTGGTATTTCTCTGGAGGGATCTTACCTGATCGAACGCAAAGACACAAACCGCAAGTACGTACACTCTAAACTTAAACTTTTTGTCTCTTCTGAAACAGTGTTGTTCTCTGCAAATTTGTTTTTCTTATTTGAACAGAAATAAATCTTGAATTTTTGCGTGGTTACAGGTTCTACTCCCAGGACATTCGAGCATCTGCCATTTTGAATGGAGATGTGGAGCCGCCATCAGAGTGCTACGACCTCTACCACATCCTGGACGCCTACACCGAGGCCTACACCGCCGACTGGACCAGCAAGAACATGCCTGTAAAGGTAAATGACACCGTTAACACAAACTGTCTACAACTTTCAATTAAATCATTATCTGTGAGCTCACACAATTGACAGAACTGCTTAAGCAAACTTTGAGCTCCAGACTTCATTCAAATTTCTACAAAGTCTACACATTCATTCAGCTTTTTAATATCTTTAAGTTTTTTAAAGTACTACAGTTTTGTTTGATGCTTTTTTTAGGCATTTTCAGCTTCCTACATTCCCAGCAATGTCTTTCATCTTCCTGCAATCATTTATTTATTTTCTGTTTATTTCTCTCTGTGTCTCCTTTCAGTCGTCTCTTCGTCCATCCAGACCTCCAGCTCCTCCTCTGCAGAAGGCAGCGACCAGCTTCCAGCAACCACCAACCAACACTGGTGAAGCTCCTGTAAAACTTCAGTAAAACACAGTTTGTTCTGAGTTGTTCCTGTTAATATATGATGTAAATAGTGTGTAAGAATCTTTGTGTGTGTGCAGGTGGAAGCTCAGGAAGTAAAAACACTCTCTACCCAAACATCTCCATCTATAAATCTGCAACTTCAGGTGAGTTTTTACCTTTTATTTTTCTTCACACAGCAGATGTTCTTCCTTTACATCTCCTTCACTAGTTTCCTCCTTTCTTTACCTCCTTCTTTCTTTACTTTCTTCCTTTACTTATTTTCTCCTTTACCTCCTTTTCTACTTCACAGCTCTTCCTTTACTTATTTGCCTCATTTTCCTCTTTACCTTTTCATTTCCTTCTCTAGGTACGTTTCCATCCACCTGTTTCTATTCCCATTTTGAAGAGCTGAAAACATCAGATCTGTGTGGAGCGATGAGGAGACTGTAACCTTCCTCAAATCAATACATGAAACAAACACAAATGTCATATTTCCATCATGTTTTCCATCGTTTGAGCTTTGACAGCCGCTCTTTTAATGATGTCTTCTCGTTGTGTCCTTCTCATCTTCACCTCCACCTCCTCTTTTCTTCATCCTCTTCAAGTCTTTCCTTTTTTACCTCTCTTACTCTCCCCCTTCTTTTCTCCTCTACTTCCTCCTTTGACAGATAATCTGTTTTCCTTTGCTGCAGTAGCTCACCGCAACACACACACACACACACACACACACACACATACACACACCCCTTGCTAGAATATGGAAGTTAATGTGTGTGTGTACTCTGGTCTGTTATTAACTTGCGACCTTGATGAAGCAGCCAATATCAACACACACCGACCCATTGATATCCTGTTGGTGTGTGTGTGTGTGTGTGTGTGTGTGTGTGTGTGAGCTGAACATTAACTTTTTCATTTTCACTCCTTAACACACACTTGCAGCATTTTGAATGTCAGATTTAAGGCTGAGACTCCCTCTAGTGGTCACTGTATGAAAGTATCATAGTTTGAACTATAAGCATACTGGAGTAGAAGGAAGGAAATTATAATATTTTGTGTGCAAAAGTAGAAATTTTGTCTCGACAGCATCAGTAAAGTGTAACCACTGAGGATCCTGAATATATTAACAGTAAATTTAAGCTCTAACTAACTATTATTTTCATCATCTATTCATTTTTTGGTCTATAAAATGTCACAAATTTGGCTCCCACAGTCCAGGCTGAAGTTTTCAAATGTCTAAAACACAGTTCAGTTCAGTTTCAGGTTAGTGATATAAACCAGATACAAGCAGCATATCTTTATTCTTCCATTTGCTGTTTTTCTTCCTTTTAACATAAATGTTCTATTTTATTCTACATTGCGTGCAGAGTCACTTTTAATGTCTTCAGTTGTCTCACTGTTTTTATTGTCTATATGTTTTTTATGCTGCAAAAAAAACTTTTTGCTTTCTTTTTGCTGTTATTTCTGTTTCAGGTCAGTTCACCTCCAGAAACTCACCAAAATAACTGACTAACTGACTAAACTACAAGACAACTGAAGCTGTGAAATATTTGGTTTAAACAAATATAATATATTACATTTACATTACAGTCTTACTGCTGGTGCATTCGAACTCCATAAGAACAAAATTACAATTTAAGAACTGCAGGTCATTTAAAAACCAAACTACCTGGAGTTGTTTATTTAAAATGTGTTTTGTTTAATTCACACTCAAATATTTTTTGTTTATTTGTCTTGAATAACTCAATTGAATAACAATATTCTGAAATATCTGCAAAGTTTCTGCTTTATTTCTGTCTTATTGTTATACTGCATTGTACTTATATTATTTGTTAATTATTATTGTACTTTTATTGAATAACAATGGAAAAATAAAAAGAAACAAATTTGAACTAAATCTAAAAGTTTAATTTAATAAAAGTCTTCAACATGTTTGCATTTTTCTTTGTTTTTTTTCCCTCTAGGTGGAGGACCATCAGTGGGCGGGGCCAGCGGGCAGCTGGTCGTCACAGCAACCCACCCATTTACAGGTCAGCAGCCCGGCGACCTGAGCTTCGCCCCCGGCGACCGCATCACTGTCATCACCAAGACAGAGTCCCAGTACGACTGGTGGGAGGGGCAACTGGACGACGGGCGGGTCGGGATCTTCCCTGCTAACTTCGTCACATACTGACTGCTGCCCCCTGATGGTCAGTTTCTACAGGAGCCAGGAGGGGTCAAGGGACTGTTTGGGTAGGGTTTTATTTTACAGGTCTATAATTTAATTTTCTGTAAAATTTCCTCAAAAAATTAAATTAATTTAGTGCAAATTTTTGAAAAATGTAAAGAAAAATGTTGCCATCTGACAAATTTCACATTCTTGTATGTCCAGCTGACCTGCTGTACACTGACGAAAAGACTTTCTACGTTAAATTAGCAATTACTTAATTAATTCATTTAAAGTGTAACAATTGAACACAATCTTTCCAATAATAAGCATTAAAAAAGCAATAAAATCATTTTTTCCAAGGATATTTCTTGGAAATTATTTAAAAATTATAGACCAGTAACATTAAATGTCAAATGACAAATTTTGTTCTTTCATGATCATGAAATAATTAGAAACAAATATGTAAACATTTTATCTCAAGATAACAGCACAATACAGTTGAGAATTTGGAAAATGAATAACTTCACACTGTGAGCAGCAGCTGAGTTTTTATTATTTTTGGAATTGAATAGTGGCATTAATTAAAATGTCTGTCTAGCTTCATAGAGGTACAAAAACATATTATAAATAATGTGAAGTCAAAAATATATATTTTAAAATAGTTATGTACATATCGTTGTGTCCCTTTTTTAAAAAGCTTCAGTCAAGCTCCAATAAAACGTTTATCAGCTGGAGAAAAATATACGTTTTTCACAGTTTTTGCGCTCAAACTGCCAACAAATGATGTTCGGTGCCTTTTGTACATTTTTAAATTCCAGTTCATAAACTCACAATTCAACATTTAAAATGAAAAGATGAAGATGTTACTAAATGTCACTTTTTGGCTCTGGAAATCACTAAAAGGTTAAAACAGTTCAGTGTTAAGTTCAGGGACCTCTGGAGCGTTGGAAATCTCAGTTCAACTGGGTGATATGTGTTTGTTGTTTATGTTCACAGGTTGTTGTGGTTGTGACGGTGAAAGGGGGTGTAACTAGAATATTTTACCCAAATTATAATAAGAAAAACCATCAATTTCCTTAAAACATTTGAATTAAGAATTGAAGCAAATGAAGAGACTTTTATTTTAATTCAAATAAAGTAGTTTTATTTTAAAAATAAATAAAGAAAATAAAAATAGAAAAAGTACTTTTTGGCATCAAAATATAGGCACATTTTCTGACTGGACTAAATTATAATTAACTAAATGCAGGTTAAAAGGACTGTAGGACATTTTAGAATTTTTCACTTGAATTTTAGAAGAAATATAAATAATAAACGATAAACAAAATAGAAGATTTTGTTGGTTTTGGGAGGGACACTGTGCGTTCATATAAATCAGTATTCAAAGCTTCGGTTCTGGGATCTGTTACTGTCTTTAAAATGTCTCCTCAGCAGTAAACGGGATGAGGATGGCGTGATGTATTTATGGACACTTAAGATTTATCTGTGTTGATAGTTTATATATAATAATAATAATGATGGCAATATTCTGTCTGTTTGGTTTGATCTTAAATAATTATTTGCTATTTAGGGATTGTTTTTACATATCAGATGCTGTATGAGAATCATCAATAAATCTAATGTAAACAGACTTTGCTGCACATTTTTGCCCATTTTCCTTTAGAAATGTTTCATAAAATCTTAAATATGTGAATGTGAATATGCAAAGATCATCATCAGAGTTTTTGATCATCTAAACTGGATGAGAGAGTCAGATCTATTATTTCTCAAACACCTTTCAAAGTTTCAAATTGCTCTTGAGGCTTTAAAGAAAGTGTGGAAAAGTTAAACTTCATAAACTTTTCTGATGTGTCACTTGTACGTGATAAACAAAAAAGTATTTGTAAAATGTCCACAAAGCATCTAAAATGTTTAAAAAATTTCTTATGCATCAGAGATTTAATGTTTATCTTCAGACTAAGAGAAAATCATTTTATAGCTTTCTAATTGACTTTCAGATTTCTGAATGTTTTCTATAAACACATAAATGTGACTAAAACATGATTTAAGTGTTTAAAATTACAAAATATTATCTAGTTTGTGTCAGTTGTGTTTTGGGGGAATTTTTGAATGGAATCTTAATTGGTCTTTAAATTAAACAAACACTGTAAAACAAAGCATTATAAAATATAAGAAATATGTAAGAGCAAATTATTTTTCAGTAATCTCACCCTCACCCCCCCCCCCCCCCCCACCCCCAAAAAATAAAAATAAATAACTAATGTGGCTTTAAGGGCTGCACGCAGTTCCTCGTTTGTCCTGCTGGTGGAGCTGCACCTTTAAGAATAAAATCTGACATGTCTGAAACCAAAACACTTACTTTAGTTTATAGTGCATGTTTCTGCATTTATGTCATTGGAACTGTAAGAGATAATGTTTTTTCATTTAAATATACATAAAAACCCGCTTGAAAAATCTTTATTTATATGAAATTATTTATAGACATATTTCCCTGTTCTAATTGTACAGTAAATGTAGTCACTTCTGCTTTTATTACTATTACATGTTCATTTGTGCTTACATGTGTAGTTATCATGTGATTTGGACCATTTTTTTACCTTGCTTTCAAAACAGCAGACAACTGATTTGATCTTCTCGTCTCTTCTTTTAATCATTATCTCAGTTATGTTTCAGCTGAAGAGTCCAACAGCTGACAGAGATGCAACTAAAAGTAAAAATCACTTACTCAAGTACAGTTTTGAGGTACTTGTACTCCACTTCAATATTTATATGTGACATCAATTCATCAGATTTCACACTGGAGCCACAAAAGGCTTTAGACTACTTTTTACTACTACACACACTCCGCTCTGACCAATGATGACCAGGAGGAAAACTGCGTTTCAGGTCAGTTTATTTTCACAGTGATCAACAAAACAAAGTGATTACAAAAAAAAAGAAAAAAAAAAGGCTAAAACACTCAACATGACATTAAAACACACGTATCTTCTCAAGTCCTGGAAATCCTCCAACAGTCAGTCACATAAAACATCATTTGCAGGATAAAAATGAATCTCACATACTGATCAACGCTCAGATTGGTTTTGTGCTCCCTCAGTTTTTTTGGTCTTTTAATAAAATCAGAACTACGTACAAAAACAATACAAATAAAACCAGATCATTACAGTCAAAACGAACAAAAGCCTCATTGGGACTGGATTACTGTCTGTAGGGGAGGTGGAGTGATTTGAACATCACCTGCTGTTCAGTCATTTTTAACCTCCACCCCAGTAATAATTACAGCTGCAGTGATCGACTGTTTTTCAGTGAACTCGCTGCTCCTCCTGTCATCCGTTTGGAGTGACGTCCTTGTGTTTTAAAGTGGATCTCTGAGTTTTTTAGATGGAAACATGTTAACACCAACATGTTTAATATGAAAAACACCATAAAAGCTCATCAAATGTGTTGCTGTAATGTCAGCTACAGGTAGGTGCTGCTGTTCTCTTTCAGACCTGTTTTTACTCCAGATTTGTTTACATTTAGTCAAATTTACTCTCAAAATATTATGACTTGTTTCCATTAAAGTCCTGTGAATCAGCTGTTAGCAGCTCCTGTTTGCAGTGTAACATGATGTACAGACAACTATCACTGATCACTGTGATACTGAAGGAAACTTAAAAATGTGATGATTCTCAGGCAGGTTCTGCAGCCTCTGGTTTCTAAGTGGATTTATGGAGGTTTATCGGTGATGGACATCAGAGATAATGACATCCTCAGGAAGTGTAAGTCACACTTAATGATATCAACATGTGTTTCATGCCTGTGTGTTCAGATTTGAAAGGTGATGTATTATTTTTGAGTCTTTTGGCTTTGTCAGACTCATTTCCCCCATGGTTAAAATGCACACCTCCCCTGTAATATGAATCCTGTCTAAATTGGGCTTAAGTCTCCATTTCAAGCTATAAAAAGGAACCTGAAGGAACTTTGTGTTCTGTGTTCATATCAGTCCTGTGTGTGTGTTTGGTGTGTGCGTATCATCTTTCTCTGCAGGGAGGATCTCTGTTTTCCTGGTTTGGCTGCTCACCAGCTTCCTGAAAACACACACATAAATCAACAGAATCATTCACTTTACAGCTGTTAATGTGTGTGTGTGATGTCATTTATTTCCTCTCTTGGAAAGCTTTTAAACACAGCTGATCTTTAGTTGCTCCTGAATATGTGACCTAATGGTAACTTTTTGAGGTTGCATGTTAAAACCTGAGTTTTGAAACGCACACAATGACTGAAAATCTCTGGCCAAAAAAAAAGAGAAAAAGAAAAGAAAAAACAGCACAGTTTGATCAGTTTTGAATCTGTGGATTCAAGCCTGAACATGTCAGTAGTTTTTGAAAGCCAAAACCTTTAAGTAACTGCAAGTAGCAGAACAAGGTATTGAAGGTAAATACCCGTACCCTTACAGTACAGTAAGTGGCTGAAAGAGCAAAAAGGGTACTTTTCTGTTTTGTGGTTGCAGGCTCGAACCTTTGAAACTTTTTAAAGGCCAACACCCAGTGGAAAACAAGTCAGACAAGGTCTGAGAAATGCTCTCCTCCAGCTACCTTACTGCTCTTCAATGTAAAGTATGTTGATTCAAATTAGCTCTGAGTGTAGGTTTATAACCAGAGGAAAGACTAAAAAACTGCATGTCCCACTGGCTCAAAGTGATGGACTCTCTTAGGTATTCAGAGCTTCAGGGTTTGAATTTTAGGTCACTGAAAGAATTTTGAAGTCTGACATCCAGAGAAAAGAGAGAGGATGCTACAAGCGTCTATGTCCCACTAGCTCAAGGGTTTAGGGCAGTATTTGGAGGTTGTGGGCTTGATAATGAATCACTCCTTGCATTTTGAAGACCCAAAGAAAAGCCTACAAAACCTCACAAAACACACCATGAAACTCCTAGTGGCTTTGCTTTAAAGTTGACACCCACAGGAAAGACTGAAAAGCTTTAATAACAGCACTTCAAGTGCAATTGGTCCTCTGAAGTTTTGAATTTGTCAGTTCAAACCTAAATCCTGTTGTTTTTGATGGCAAATGTCCAAAGGAGAGACTGATAAGCTCACAGAGAGAACCCTTCCTCTGTCTTTGGTCGAGTAGCTCAAAGTGATGGAAGATTTCAGACTTTTTTGAGTTTCAATCCTAGATTACCCTGTGAGTTTTAAAGGCTGGTGACCAAAGGAAAGACTAAAAAGGACTCGATCCTTTGATGACCCAGTACATTTTGAAGGCTGATAGCTAAGGAAAAGACTGTAAAGCTCTAACAAATAGTGCATATCAAGTCTCAGTCAAAGTATCAGAGGGTAAACAGTAAAGTAAGGACCAACCCCATTACCTCCGAACTTTCAAACAGTCCTCTAACATACTCAGCTGTTTGGTCTAAGATATGCATCCTTTGTTTCTTAGAGGTTTTGACTCTTTCATTTGGACATCAGCCTTTAAAAGTCACTAAAGGCTCAAAAATTTCCAAAGCACTCAGCTAATATCTTGAGCTACTTTGTCAAAGACAGTATGGTACTATTTGTTAAAGCTTTTGAGTTGTTTTTTAGTCTGTTATTCCTCATCTCTGCTGAAGGAAATTAGAATTAAAACCAGACTGTCGGGTAAAACAGAAGCAGATCAGAAAACAAGGAGGCTTCTAACTAAATAACTTCTAACTAAAATATGATAAAATATACTGTAATATAAAGAAAGTGTGAGGGTTTTTCTCACCGTGTCCTCCAAAGGGCACCAATACTGGGTGGGTGGGGCAGAGGCTGCCTGTCACAGTCCTCCACCGAATCAGGAAGCGGGACGCCACTGGTCTCCGGCAGCAGCAGACACAAGCCACAGCCTATGATTGGTCCACTGCTGTACACAATCATGGCAGCCAATGAGATCGCTCCGTTGGGGTTGGGTGGGACCAAGGTGTTGACCAGACAGCCGATCCGGAAACACAAGCTGACCAGAGACACGCACCGCTGTCTGGAGTATAATATTTAACACTTTAAATTTGAGGATAAGCCCCGTCAGATGCACCGTCGTGTTTTCTAGACATGGAAATTAACAGACAATTAAACAAATCTCTAAATAAAAAGAATATCGCAAAGAACATAAAATAATCAATATAATATTATCAACAAAACACACACATAATAAAACAGGGCTCTCTCAAAATAATAAAAATAATTGAGAACAAGTACTGTGATGTCTATAAGACGTGAATTGTAATTTTAATTACTGCTTTACAATGGTTTTGTATGGAATTGTATTGTTTAAAATGTCCTATAAAGTTAGTTAAAACACATCACTTCCTGTCAGTCAGACCAGGAAATGCCGGAAATACAGGGAAAGCCACGTGTTAATCAGTACATAGATCCATTCGCATCTACATACAAGGACTGATGAATCAATGTCGTAAGTTGTTGTATTTCATTGTTTACATGTTAAAATTCATATATTAAGGAATATTTGATGAAAATGTATTCAGTAAGTTAAGATTTAAAAGCATTGTATTTACAAGTATATACAAGGTAGTTCCTGCCTTTGCATTGCTAATTCAGATACAATTCTAAGTTTGTAAAAAACAACACAAGACTTTAGTGCGTTTTCCTTTTCTGTGTTTTTATTATCCCGAAGTTTTCACTCCGTCATTGTGAAGGAGTTACCAGTAAATGTTTCTTCAACTACGACGACGACTCTTTTCGTCATTTTGAGTGGAGTTTAGCTTCGTGTTCAGTCTGCGGTTCTTACGCCCTTACAAGAAGTACATTTGAGGTAAACAAGCAAAGAAGTCTCGAAGTCGTGAAAAAGATCTGAGTGAGATCTGGTTTAAATTTGAAAACGTCTCTCCTAATTTCTTTACAAATAATAGGCACAAAAAAGAAAGGATGTATGGTGATCTAAATTGTAACAATATAATATATAAAAATGACACTGTTTACATCATATTTAATCTGTGAGTGTGAGTACCTGACCACTGTGGGGAACAACTCAATGCTGTACAGTGTAGAGATGAAGATGGCAGCCAGGATGCAGAGTTTTCCCAACAGAGCCAGACTCATCACCAGCACCGGCTCACCTGCACATAAAACACATAAACCTATCAATACCTGATCACCCATCAATACCATGTCAGTCAGAATTTTTTTTGTCCAGATGGAGGAAATCTGGACTTAAATCATTGAGAACTAATTAAAATATGCAACACAGAAGCACAAAACACAATACATAGCATGCAAATAAAAAATAAAACACAGAATATTAATGTTAATAGAAATATTTCTTAAACAAGACGACACTGACCAATGAAAGGCATGCATGCAGGTACAGAGCAAGATAGCAAGCTCATAGTTTATCTGTCCGGCTGCAACTTTACTGTTTTGGTTCACTCTCAGCGCTCTCATAGCATCGTTTTTCAGAGGAAAAGCTGTAAAAAGCCACTGTACACTACCTGCTCAGCACCAAACAGCAAACAGACACAGTTAGCTGTAGACTAGCTGGTGAACATAGTGGAGCATTTAGCAGCTAAAGAGCCAGATATTTCCCTCAGGAGTTGGTAGAGAGCAAAAACAGCTAAAAGAGAGTGAATATTGGACTTACATTCACCAGGTGGACAGAAACACGACTCCTAATGAATGATAATGTTGCTCCATAACTGCTGGATGTGGAAATAAGCAACTGCTTGCTAACAAGTTCAACATATCAACTTAAAAGGCAATGAGCTTGTTTCTGTTGGCCCGAAGTGGCCACAAATGAGGTTTAAATGACCTCTTAATAAACAGTATTGGTCCAGTTCTCTAATATGAGCTGAGATAGAGATCCACTGTCGTGCAGCTTTAACAGAGCACATCACAGACATCAAGATATTTAGTCTGAAGTATTCTTTTTAAACAGCAAGTAAAAGGGAACATAACCAGTGTTTGAATGTAAATCTGTGCCTCTGTTCACATGTAGTTTTGAATGAATCTAAAATTTGCTACCATGCATGTAAATTACTGTGTCATCTGCACACAGTTAGATGTTAGTGTCAGAACATGCAGGAGGTAATCATTAATAACATATAACTTAAATAGGAGAATAACTTAAACGGGCAAACTGAGATTGATTTTAAAGTTAGAAAATATATTAATAACTACAGCCGACTTTCAGACACTTGGAAACTGAGCAGTTAGTGATTTTAGTAACAGGATTAGTTTCTTCTCACCGTGGTATCTGGACAGCAGTAATGACAGGAAGCATGCCGCTCCACTCAGGAACAGAGCGAGCATGCTGATTGGTCGCCGTCCCAGCCGAACCAATGGGACCAGCAGGCAGGGAGTTTCTGATAGGCCGGAGAAGAACTGGGCGGAGTAGACGCCAACGCCAAATGAGCCGATGTTCATACAGATGCCGAAGTACGTCAGCGCTGACGCAGCACTGCAGGATCACAGCACAAACACGGGTTTATTCTGCATCTTATCAATAATTAGTTCCAAATAATTTACAGGTACATATCAGCCCCTTTCTGGGACATTTTTGGGAAATAATGGGACCTGAAAATTAAGTGTTATTCTGTAAAATTTTAGCTAGACAGATTTGGTGAGGGTTTAACCTCTTAGAGCTCTCTTATATAATAATAACTTTAACACTTTTCAAAAAGAGGTTACAAAGTTCTTCACAAAGACATAAAATACCAGATCAATATAGAATAAAATAATTAAATGAGATAATATATATACCAAAAAAGATAATATTAATAATAAAATAATATATAAGATACGATAATTTTCCTTTCTGCATGCATCCAAATCAATTAAATTAATTTAAGGGATTGACAAATGATTTGACCAATAAATGTTTAGTATTGCTGAAATCAGTAAACTCATAGGAGCAAAACAAACCAATCAGAATATTCCTACAACCTAAAATTACAGAATTATGTATTTTCAGTGGTGTGGTAACATCTGAAGCACTTTTGGAGACATTTTTGGGTTGTTTCGGGGAGGTTTTGTGATGACCAGCTGCTGGTGATGCTCAGTACTGCTCTCTGAAGTTGTTTTCTGTGTTTAAACCCTAAAAAAACTTAACTGTGACAGGAGTATTTTCTTCACAATGATGGACAGCAGTTCTGGAGGGTTTTGGAAATATAAACTGTTTAAAATTTAAGTGAGTATAAAGATATAAGTGGAAAGTTATTAAATGATCTTTTAGAGATTAAACTCTGTATGTAGAAGGTTTAGTTTTTCCTGATAATGTTTAACTGGACATGTCTGGACCACAGTCTGTGTATACTGTACAGAGGTGAGCGAGTATGTGCAGTATTTCTCACAGAGTCACGCAAAAATAAAGAAACATGATATTTCTCAAATAGATGTTTCAACATGTAGAAAAACATTAAACTCACAGTATTAGAGAATCTGTGGCGACTGTAAAGCAAATAATTTACATGTTTTTTATTCATGTTAGTCTGTAAACAAATTTTGGTTTAAGATATTTAAGTTTTTAGAAGATGAAAAGATCATTACATTTACATTGGCGTGGTGTGACTTTTCCATTAGGTGGGGCTACAGCTCTACGTAGCTCTGTGTATTTTGCTGCCCTACAATGAAGCAGAGAGCCAGCTGCTGGTGGCTAGTGGCTAGGCTAGCAGTTTCTAAAAGTTTAAAATCTTATCTTTTGGTGACCACTTAGCAACTGCTTTCACTTTACAATTATCACCACAGTAACAACCATCTGTGTACGTTTTGCCTGCCTTCAGGGGTAAATGTTATTTCTTGGCTGTAAGATTTTCCGCCCCAAATCCAGTTGTTTTCGGCATGCTCTGTCAACCAATCAGGGGCCACCAGGAAAAGCCGACCATATTTTATTCTCGAAATATTTGCATTATCAAAATATTACGCCTTAATTCTGAAAATATTACGGCTTCATTCTCAAAATATTATAACTATTCTTGAAATAAAGTTAATTCTAAAAATAGTTTACTAGTTTAATTATTTACTCAGGAAATATTCCAACTTTATTACTTTATTTTCAGATATTGATGTAGTCATTTTTTCTCTACATATTAACAATATTATATATATAATATTCATTCTCTAAATTTCATTTTAGATTTTTTTTCTTAACAGTGACTCTAACAGTCTCTCATAGAATTCTTAACACCAGTTTGTTTCGTATTTATTTATTTTGTGTTTTGTAGTGTCTTTGTTATAAAACCCAGTCAGGTATGTTTGTTTATTACCTCAGATAACTCATGATTGACAGCCGCAGCAGGACGGTCGGGTGTCTGAGGTGGATGATGTCACACGGGGCGTGGACTCCAGGAGGCTCTTCTTTCTGAGCCTCGGTGGCTTTCTGCAAGTCGGACCAGGCCGAGTCCAACAGCTACACACACACACACAGAGAAACAAACAGGGAAATAGTGCATTTGTTGGGGACTATTTTCGGCAGAATGAATCCACATTTAGACAATAGTTGTTAGTAAATCAATTCATTGTTGGGATTTGATGACTGTGTGTGTGTGTGTGTGTGTGTGTGTGTGTGTTTACCAGGTCCAGGCACTGTTCATCTGCAGGGCTGTTGCTACGGTAACGGTCCAGAACATCCGTCCTCCTCCTTAACAACAACCAGCGAGGAGACTCTGGAATCGAACTTGAAAGAGAGACACAAATGCTGAGTTGTTAATACATTTCAAAAACTTCTCAAATGAGACAGGTGGACAGGGGTGGACAGGTGTGTGCACCGACAGGTAGAGCGGCAGACAGACGAGTTGCGGCAGAGCCAGAGACAGGTGCAGCTGCCTCCAGGTGGGGCTGAGCCAGGCCAGCGGAGCTCCACCCATCGTCCCCAAACTGAAGCAGAACGGCAGGAAGGCCGGCGGCCAGAGCCGGGCGGCGGGGGGAGTCCACTCCACTGCTGCAACACACATCAACACATTTCAGTCTGTAGTTTAGTGTCGTAAAGGGTCAGATTAACCAAATTACTGCATATTGACTGATTCATTTTTTAACTAAACACTTCACATAATGATCTTTGCTAAGGATCCCTTACATGAAGTTACTAACGAAGATAATTTTACAGTAAAAAAATTAACTTGTCAGTTGTTTCTTCATGAACTCAAACATATCTTTATGATACAATACAACTTTATACAATATGAGAGGTTGACACACAGATTAAACATACAGTTACACATATGACACTTCACAGCCATACAAAACACATCATATCGTCTGGAGTCAGATCTCAATTAGCAGCATCCAAACACTTAGTGGCAGACTTTTTTTGAGCATTTAAGAAAACCTGTCAACCCCAAGTCCATACAAGTCAGCTCCTAAACCATCCCGGATAGAACAGAAGAAGCAGGAACAGTTCTAGTTCTAGAAATTAGTACAGACGAGAACACAGATCGAGAAAAGTCTTTTTTTGGCTCACTAGAGGTGATGTCCTCCAATACTTTAGTCCAGAGAAACTTATTTCAGCAAGTACTGGTGAAATTGACATGACATGTATTTATTCCCCAGAGGATGAACCCTTCAGAATTTAACGACCCCATGACTTTTTCTCTAAAGCCACCATCGGGACAAACTCCTCTACTGATGAAGCTCTCAGAGTAGCAAAACACTTTCCTTGAATGTTGTCTGTACTGAACCTGCAGCTTTTTAGTCCTCAAACCAGAACTCAGCAGGGGTCAGAGGTCAGGAAGCTGCAGGAGGTTGTCCTGCTTCATTAGCACTTAGCCTGGTCAGCATGATTTTATCTGGGACACGTGCTCTTTATCAGCCAAGTGTGCAAGTGTCCCACTGTGGTCTGATAAAAGTCACCGGACAGCAGTCAACCACAGAGAGGCCTTTCAGCAAAGAGGTTACAGTAAAATGTGAATATTTGTCTCATGGAAGAAGGAATGTTTGTTTGTTTTTTTAGATTTTCTGCATCACTTTTCTGTCTCTTGTGTCGTGTTTTGTTGTTGTTGTTTTGTTACCCAGACTGAAGGAGCAGATGTTGATGCAGCAGCAGCAGACGCCCGTCAGGCAGCGAACAGCGAGGAAGACGAACGGCTGAGAGAGAACAGCGGGCACGACGCCGCACACAGCGTGCACGAACACACACACCAGCAGCACCGGACGCTTCCCGTATCTGTGCACACACATGTACACACACATAAACACACACACACATCAGTACTGCACACAACAGTGCTGCAGTGACCCATTAAAGAAGCATAACTTACAGAATAGTGTGTGTTATGTGTGTTATACCGATCAGACAGCGCTCCTCCCACCAGAGATCCCAGCAGCAGACCGACCATGAAGAGAGTCTGACCATAGGACAACCAGTCTGTCCAACCACACACTGACTGACACACACACACACACACAAACAAACACACACACATAACACATGGACTTTCTTGGTGCAAATTGAGAGTATTTTTGCAATTAATTGAATTGCCACAAAATCAAATTGCCAGAATAGTTGCCCCGATTTGTAATCCTGTCTGTCTTGTGGTGGAAAAATACACAAAATACGGTCATTTACATGTTGTATCTGATCCTAAAAATGTAAAAAATCTAAAAAAAGAAAGTAACTGTAGTTTTTATAATTAAAGCCATTTGTTGACTAAAAACCACTAAATGCAACTCTACTATGGCTGCAGATTATTTATAATAATTATTATTAAGTGGTTCATTTTCTAATCTATGAATTTGCAAAAATTTAATTTTCAAAAAATTGTGAAAAATGCCCAATGCTGTTTTCCAGGATCCACAGTGATGTCTTCAAATTTCTTTATGTCTGACAACAGTCCAAATTAACCAAAGATCATCAGTTCACATTGCAAGAAAGCTGAATTCCTTTTCTTTTAGAAGCTGAAATAAGCAAATATTTGGCATCTCTGATTTTAAAAAAGGCTGAAATGATCGATTGGTAATCAAAATTGTTGCTGATTTTCTTTCAATCAAACTAATCAACTGTTTCAGCACTACAGTCAACAAAACCCAGCTAACCTAAGAGTGAGAAGCTTGTTATATGTGTAAGTATACAACATGTAAATCAGACAGCTTTGGAACTGTTGGAAATTTTGTTCCTTTCCTTTTGTTTCCTTTAACTTTTGACAGAAACAGTTAAAATACAGTTAGCATTAACAGCATCTGGTTGCACATTAACGTTTTATGTTAATGCATCGTGTTATCTGTTGTGTAATGTTTTTAACACCATATATATGTATATATTTATCTTTTAAAAATATTTTACACATTCAAAAGGACAAACTATATTTATTGTATATTTACTATATCAGTATCTAAAGAAAATCTGATATTCCTCTAATTAGACGAATATCACAGATATCGTTATCTGTTGTACAATGTGTTTTTTAACACCAAATACAGGTACTTAATAAATGTATATTTACTATATAGATAATTGAAGAAAATCGTTGAAATATTACAGGAATCTCGGAGAAACCGTTAGAAGTGATCGTCACTCACGTCTCGGTTCCCGCTCTCCGTTCTCCAATCGGCATCGCTCTCTGAATCGTCCCCGGGCCATGATTGGTTGCTCTGCGCGTTCGGTGGCAACGTTCCACGGAGTGGGTCCGAGCCGCTGGTGCCGTTGTCATGGTGACAGTTGGTCGCGGCGATGGCGGCCGTGAAAATGTCGAGGAAGAAGAGGAAGGAGGTGAAGATGAAGACGAGAGAGAGGCGCCAATACACGGAGAGCTGCAGCGGAGACATCACCGTTAACTTCCTCCAGCTGTGACAGAAGAATGAAGTTTATCTGGCTTCAAGGTGAAAATGGCGGAGTTTCAGGAGCTTTCCATCGTGCTGCTCTCTGAGACTGTGGCTGAACAGCTGCTGCTGACTTCAGGATAATGTTGACCTGTCAACAGGCAGCCGGACAACAGCTCAGGCTTCAGATTTAAACTGAACTTTCATCCACAAGTTTTCTCTCCGCCTTCTTTTCCTTATAAGGTCTTGAAGGAGTGTTTGGGATTCTCAGTGTGGTGATACGGCGCCACCCTGCGGTCTGCACGTGTATTACACCTTTACTCCACATGTTTTGAGGTACTTTACTTGAGTATTTCTATATTTTGTTACTTATTATGTACTTTTTACTATATTCACAGCTTTAGTGACTAGTTACTTTGCAGATCCAGATTATTAATACAAAACAGCCACCTGACATAAATAAAAATACATAAACAATGTAAAAGAAACAAATACAAATAAAGGCTGAATTATATACAATATCTAAATAGATTAACTAAAATATAAAAATATATAGAATAAATAAAAATAGAATAGAGACGAGAGATATAACCATAACTATTGTACTATTTGTTGAGTATACACTGTTCAGTGATGTTAATATATTATAGTATAGCACACTGAATTTAGTGCATGTGCTGTATATACATATAACAGTATATACAGTCCAGGATAGCAGTCTGTCTCCACTGTCAGACTTTATATTGTACTTTTTACTCCACTATATTTATTTCACAGCTTTAGTGACGTTACTTTGCAGATCCAGATTATTAATACAAAATATAATCAAATACAGTATAATCAACAAATACATTGTGATGTATTATTTTAGATTTAGCCTCCCAGCATTATATAAAGTAGTTTAAATTAGCCTCTCCTTTACCAGCTGCAACGTTAATGCATCAGTAATCATTATCCAATAATATTTACTATTACAAAGTGAGTACTTTTAGTTTTGGTACTGAAGGTATATTTTAAGGCTAATACTTACTTTAATAAGCATTACTAAAGTAAATATCTGAGTTTGTTACAGTTACCTTCCAGGATATGATTTTACATGAAAAAACATATGATTTGTATATAATATACAATATAGTATATTAAAGTCCCCCTCCACTCAGAAATATGTTTTTCTTCTTCTTTTCTTCTTCAGTTGAATGTTGAGCTTCTCTGTGCAGAATGATGTATGTGCAGAGTTTGTTTTCACATTCATCTGCTGGAAGTGGAAAGTTTCTCTGAGCTCACTGAAAATCCAATTTAAAGGGGCGGGGCCTACGAGCAGGATTTGTGACATCACAACTAGTTTGGAGCCAATCTCTGTCCAATATTCAATTTACACAGTGTGATGTGGAAACTTGAAGCCTCCGGTGCACAAACACTGAGAATGAACTTTACTGTGAAGGAGGAGGAGTAGATGTAATTTTAATGATTTTAACGTGAGTATTTTTATACATCTTAATACATGTGGAGGACATCTTTAAACTACTCACTGCTTACATATAATAATAATGATCCAATAATGTACCTCTTCATAATGAGTACTCTTACTTTTAATACTTTAAGTACATTTTGTTGCTAATACTTCTGTATTTTTAAGTAAATTTCAGAATGCAGGACTTTTATTTGTAATGTAGTATTTTTACAGTGTGGTATTGCTGCTTTTACATAAGGAAATTATATGAGAACTTCTTCCACTGTTGCTGTATTCATGCTAAAAACATGTCTGCCCTTCTTTCACCTCCACTCGGGAAGGAAAAGAGGAGGCATTGAAGTAGGAAAAGTGTTTCTCTAAAACAAAACACATATTATACAAATATTTGTTTACAGAACACAACAGAACACAAAGCAGCCAGTTTACTGTTTGAAAATGAATTCATTTGATAAAATCCAGATATGTTATTTGTAGTTTTCACAGTTGCAATAAGAGTAAGCTGCATTCTTCTAAAGCAGTGAAGTAAAGTCATTAAGAACGCAGGATTTAAAGTTAATAGTACACATTATACTGTATGTGGTGTTACGTACGTTTGTTATAAACAGATATAAAATACACATTTCAGACAAAAAATAACATCACTAAATAGAACTGAATCGATTAGTTCATCCACAGGAAATTAATCTGCGATTATTTTGATTATCGATTAATCTTTTAAGACATTTTAAGCAAAAGTGATTAACTGATGATTCACTGGTTCCAGATTAACAACGTGTGAATTTGCTGTTTTGTTTGTCTGATCTGAATCTGATAATCAATTAATTTAGAATATAGTCCGCAGATTAATCGATAATGAAAATAATTAATTGCAGCCTTAACAGAAATTATGAATACATTTTACAAATTGAAGACTGATCAGAAACTCTGAACCGCCACCAATTATTGCATTAATTATCGCACAATTCTAAATATTCTTTTAGCCTTATTTAGCTTTTTTAATTAATTAAGAAATTCCTTCATTCTTATAAATTACAAAGTCCAATTAAATTCTTGTCAAAATGTGTCAGTTGAAAACACACTGAACCACTGAAATAAACATTTACATTAAACTAGTTTTACTAATAAAGATGGTTCAGCGTCTGTTTCAGGGTCCTTGGTCCTCAGTCCCATCATGCTTTGCTGCCAGTTGCTCGTTGAGTTTCTGTCATCACGGTAGCCATGGCGGACAGGGGAGTGGAGTAAGTGGACGCCATGCTCTGTAACCCGGCCATCAGGCAACGCCAGCTGAAGCACAACGCTTTCCTGACGTTCTGCAGAACAGAAGACAATAAATCACAGTTAGAGGTTTGACTCCCTGCCGCTGAGCAAAGCACTAACACTGAGAGAGGGAATATCCCACCAGAGTATTATCTCACTGAGGGGGAATATTCCCAGTCAATAAAATATTGTTGAATAAGATTGAAATACAGTACTGTGCAAAAGTTTGGAGCACTTAGTTTTGTTTTTAAATACAAAACTTTATTCAACAAATAAAACTGTACATACTACGTCAGGCACAAAACAAATACACAACAATTACAGCCAAATCCATTTATTGATGTATTTACAGACCAGACTGCTCCAGTACACCAACCGACGGTAGGAGACGCTGACACGCCGTGCGTAAAAGTGCACAGATGACCAGCTTTTAATGCGCTGTGGCAGGGACACAGTACGGATCTGAAGTCTAAAAGGGTCGCTAACTTTGTCATTTTTTACGTTATAATGGAGAACAAAGTTCCAGCAAACACTGAATAATAAAGAGAGACAAACCTATCTAAAGAATTCTGCTCCTGTTTACAAAAAGGAGCAAAACCACATAAATAAATAAATATTAATAGATAAAGTCATCAGTCATCAGATGATGTGTGCAAAGTGTGACGTCCACAGATGTACATGAGACATGCGCCCTGAGTTCAAGAGTCGTCAGCACACAAACATTTTACAGGAAGAGAAAAGTCAGAAGTTTTTGAATCCCTTGACTTTGACTTTGGCACATAACTAACTAAACACTTAACACAGAGACGCAGGACTCTTCCTGTGGATCCTTCACTATAATCCCTGTAAAAACACTTCAATTTGTAATCCTGAAAGATTGCAGTCCTGGCTGATTTGGTGACACACTGTGGTTACCATGGCAACAGCAAGTGCAGTTTATTACTACAGCATGCTTTCAGTTTACAGAGCAGCCAAACAAACTAACATTGTTTTAATTGTTTTAATAAAGACCAAACACACTGCGTCTCCTGTGGCTGCAGCAGGACATTAAACTAAAACAGCTCTGACACAGTGTAAAGAGGGTGAACAGAAATTATTCTAGTATTAGTCTATTTATTATTTAAAAGCCTTATTTTTTCCTCCACTCAGGGACTACCGATGCTATACCTGTTACAGAACATGTAGTCTGCATTGTCTCTGTTAGGTAAACAATAAAATAAAATAAATGAGAGAATTCCTCATGCTAAGTAGCAAACTGTATCATGGTGGACTCCGCAACAACCAGTAAAAACTATTAGCTACTGAATATAAATACATTGAATGGCTATCGCAGTAAACTTGTCTTCAGACATATTTGAAGCCAAAATTTAACAAAATACCACAAACTCTGACTGCTAAAGCTACATATTAACATATATACATATATAAATCATGCAACTCGTTAAAGTTGGAGCTGTTTACACTTTCCCACCCAAACTAAAACTACCTTTTGTTTTCATTGTGTTTCAGCCTCCTCTTTGCTCTTTTCTTTATCTGTGTTTATTATATCATACTGATAAAGTCAGCGCTGCTCCAGTGTGTTGAGGTCAAAGGTCAAACTCACACTGCTGAGTCAATGGCTATGTTTACATGCACACTAATAATTCAATTACAATGCCATTAAGGAAATAATGTGAGTAAGGCAGAACCCCTGTAAACACCATACTCTGATTATATTAATGTGATTAAGCATCATCGCAGTGAGATATGTGGATTATCTGATCTCACTCACATTATTTGGGGCCAGTCAGAGCATATATACACCTGAGTTAAATTACTGAAACTCTGATAAAGGTGCACATGTGCAACTGGTGACGTAGCGCTCCATGTGGTGTAGTGGTGACAAACGTGATGATGGAAACATAGAAATCAAAACAGAGACGAAACAACATTTCTGGAAGTTTGAGGAATTATACGTGATGACGTGTACGGAAGAATAAACAAGCCGGTCGGTTTAACTAGAGCGCTCCTGTGTTCATTATTGACTTAAAAGTAATAGAACATAACAACAGGAAGTAAACAAAGCTACTCAACGTCACAGCTCTCTCTAGGTACTCTAACTAACTATATGACACGTGTAAACAGGATTATTAAAAGGAGTTGTCACCTTCGCAGTCCACACGTACCAAAACGACAGAATAGTCATTTCCAACGACGTCGTGTTTTCAGCGCCCTCTAGAGGACGGATGGGGATCAGAAGAATGACCCACAGCGATAACACTGTGGTTAAGGTCTGATTAGGTTTAGACACAAAAACCACTTGGTTCGGGTCAGGGAAAGATCATGGTTTGGGTTAAATTGCAGTAAAAATGTCCCAGTGCTTTTATTTAGGCCAGTATATATTTTTTAAATCTGTTTTTTTTTATTTCATTATATATCTTATTTTTATTATTATATAAACTGTTTTTTATTTATTTTTATTAATGTATTGATTGGTTAATCAAATGTGATCATCAGTTAACATTCACACAACCATAACGTTGCAGTAACGTAATTCAAACGCCTTCAGTTTTGACTGAAGTACAACAACCAAACATGTCTCAGATATTTTATCAGAGTACTTTTGTGACCCTGTAGAGGAATCCGCTTCTTCAGGTCAAAGGTCATTTCTTCTTACCTTCCTATACTTCTTATACTTCTTCTTCTTCTTCTTCTTCTTCTCCTCCTTCCTCTTCCTCCTCTCCTCTGGCGTCTCCTCTCTCTCCTCCTCCACCTCCTCAATCAGGGGTTCATATTTATCTGGCAGGACAGAGAAATAAACTTCTCTGGAGGTTTTCTGTTGCGTCTTCCCCGCTGGCGGAGTGGGGTCTTCCCCCTCCTGCACTCCCATCCCTCGCTCCTCTCCGTCTGCCGCTGTGGGTTTCTGACCTCCTTGTTTTCAGGCTGGAGGACCTTTGGAGCGAGGAGGAGTCAAACTTTATTAGTCGCCTGAAGCTCATTTCAGACACAGGAAACTGTGAGCTTTGACATATAACACACTAAAGGCAGGATTAGAAGAAGAATGTGGAGTTGTTTTTTGCTGCCTTGTTGAAGAAGTTTTTTAAGGGTTTACCCCAAAGTTGTACTCACCTAAACCTTAAAGTTTGTGCAGCAGCTTGTGTTTTTTTCCTTCAGTTTGATTCTCTACTGTTTGTTTTACAGAATAAACAGAAATTTCTCACTGTGACACTGAGTCAACATAAAAAAACTAGAAAAACATGTAGAAAAAGTGGAAGCTGTCATGCTGATGAGCTCTACAACTGTCAGAGAGAGTGAGACACATACTGACAATTAACCTCATGAGTATGAATTTATGGTTTATCAGAGTGTTTTAAAGCAACAGTTCAGTATTTTAGTGAAATACACGTATTGTGGTACACGAATAAGTACTGTATTTAAGTACTGTTTTGAGGTACTTTACTTGAGTATTTCCATGTGATGCTACGACGTGGTTAGCCTAGCTTAGCATAAAGACTGGAAACAGGAGGAAACTAGCCTGGCTCTGTCCAAAATTTAAAAACACACCTCTAAAGCTTGCTAATTTGCATGTTGTATCTTGTTTGTTTAATCTGTAAACAAACAGAAATGTAACAAGACCACATGCTAACATGTTGATGTTTAGCAGGAATAATGTTACCAGGTTCAGTTTAATGTTTGCTAATTAAACACAAAGTACAGCTGAGGCTGATGGGAATGTCATTAGTTTTGCAGGTATTTGGTCATAAACCAAAGGATTAGGCAAATTAAATGTTGACCAGATGATGGCAGTAGATGAAAAGTCAGGAAATCACCAAACTTCATCCTGAGTGGAACATTAATGTGTGAACAAAATTTCACAGCAATCCATTCAATAGTTTACACATAACAACAAACGTCAACCTCATGGTGGCGCTAGAGGAAAAGTCAGAGGATCACCAAAGTCACAATTTTACATCATCTAACCATAAATAACCATAAATAATCAAATAGACACTGAGATATTTCAGTCTGGATCTCTTTATATTTTTAAAACACAACATATCAGACTGTCAGGGACAGAATGATAAAGTCTTGGACTTATTTCCATTGTTGTTTCTGCTGTTTTCACCATCAATCAGCCACCTAACTCCCCCTGAAACCACAAACTGTGTTTTTTACATTTGTTTGCTTACAGACTAAACAAACAAGATAAAACATGTTAATTAGTGAGCTTTAGAGGTGTTGGTAGGTTTATTTTACAGCTTTAAACAGGGCCAGGTTAACAGTTTCCACCTGTTTCCAGTCTTTATGCTAAGAGAATAAGTGTATTTTGCAAAATGCATTGCATGCATTGAAAACACTAACATTACAGTAAGCTTGTAAAGATATTAAAAAACAATTTAATAAATAAAGATTTTAAATGACACAATATGAGCATGTATGTAGACATGTCCTTGTTCTGTTTTTCCTGATATTAAGGCTGTTATAGCTACCCACATACTTGTGGACATGTAGTTTAAGTCATTTATTAAACGATAATTCCTTTGAAGTTGACAGAAATGATGACAGTTACTAATATTAATGTAAACAGCTGCAGTCAGACAGAAAGCCTGAGGCGTCTCATGTTTGCTTTTCTTCTCTGTCTTTGTCTCTTTTTTTATCCAGGCAGTAATAAGTGGAAATCTGTTCAGCAGTACCCAGAGGGAGAAAGAAAGTAAGAAAGACAAACAATATCCCAACATACCTGAGCTGAAAACTGAACCAAACTGAAGTCCAGAGCTCAGAGAAAACACATCGAATGAGATAGTTTGCAACATAAACTCTTCCCTGTGCAAACGTCATGTATTACACTTGTTTGTCAACTGATCATAATTGAAAACATAGAAAACAGAAACGGACTTCAGTCTACTGAATGGAGACAGAAATGTTTTCAGGTGGAGTTTTGCTTTAATGTTCAGCACGTCTAAAGACATTTTTTATCAATACAACAGCATGAGTTATAATATCAGGAAAGAAAACTGTAAACAAATAGATAATATGTGATGATATTAAACATTAAAGCGTTACTTGAGTGAAGAGGCAGGAGGAACACTAAACCTGGAAGTAAACCTAATAACAGTCGCAGTTTTTGCAGTTTAAGCCTTAATAACAAAATCGATATGTGTGTTTGTGTGTGTGTAGTGTGTAGCTCCAGCAGGTGACAGTCTGGTGGTTTGTGATGCACCATGAGATCCTCACGACTTTTGACCCTGCAGAAACACAGAGATGAGAAGACAGAGTGAGAAAAGAGAGGTGACTTTTTATCACTGTAATGAAACAAACACCATAATACACCGGGGGGCGGTCTCACAAAGCAGGATTAGATTACTAGCCGGCTAACTTTAGGGGTTAATCCTGGATTTTCTGTCTCATAAAGATAGTTTGAGTTCATACCGAGTTCAGTTGCCATAGTAACAAATGCTGTAAGTCAACCAGAGCACAGAGCGACGTCCTCATAAAACAGCACACCGTGGACCAAAGTCACTGAAAACTAAAGTCAATCCAGCTGAGCCACACTTTAACCATTTTATTCAGTTACATTAATCTGACACAATCAAAAACTAAAACTAAAGTTGACTAACAGGAAATTAAAATGGATCAAACTGATTGAAATCTAAATGACCTACAAAATAATGCTGATAAAAAATGTTTAAAAAACTATAAAGTCAATCATATTGATCTAAATGACACTGATGGAAAATTAAAGTTGACTCACTAAGGTCTGACCACACACACACACACACACACACACACACACACACACACACTGTTAAGTCACAGTTTGTTCTGACACATGACAGCACTAACAGGAAGTGTGTGTTTCGGTGTGTGTGTTTTGTGTTTCAGTGTGTGTGTGTGTGTGTGCGTGGAGTGATAACAGGAATTTGGTTTCGGTGGTTTTTTATTCATTCAGCCTGTAGTTTCATTTGCATTCACACCGACTGAAGTTACTGACCTAAAAGCTCGAGCCAAGTGACTCAAACTGCGTCTACAGTTTACTGACTTTACTGTTTGATCGATGAAGCACTTTAATTAAAAACACAACGGAGATTAAACTACACAGTCTGCTGGATAACTGAACTGTAGGTTTATGTTCTAGCAATCAGTTTTAATTCTTTCAATTTGAGAAATCAAGTTTTCTCAGTTTGGTGGACGGCTCTAAAGACTTCAATACCCATAAGTCTCAGCTGCTGTGGCTGGAGAAGAAGCCAGAATCTGAGCATGAACTTATTTAAACTGCTCAGTGTTTTTATCAGTTTCCTGAACAGTGTTATCTTTAGCTTCAGATCACCGTTCATTTGAAGCTCTTTGATTGGATGTTCTAACTGAAATGCACCTTTGGGAGTCATAGTCCTTCATTTTCTGTGTCCACAGGCTTTTGTCTTGTTATCAGAGAACCAAATACTGTATATATTTGTACTTTACTTGAGTATTTCCATTTGATGCTACTTTATACTTCCACTACATTTATTTGACAGCCTTAGTTACTTTAGTTACTTTGCAAATATTAATACAAAATACAATCAACAAATAAACTGTGATGTATTATTATTGATTAAACCACCCAGCTGTATAGAGCTGCAACAATTAGTCGAATAATCAATTAGTTGATCAACAGAAAATTAATTGGCAACTATTTTGATAAACAATTAATTGTTTCAGTCATTTTTCAAGCAAAACTCTCAAATATTCTTTGGTTCCAGCCTCGAAAATGTGAGTATATACACATACACATCAATTATATTTATATAACAGTAGTTTAAAAATCTATGTTGGTCGGACAAAACAAGCAAACTGAAGGCATCAACGAGAGCTCGTGAAGAAACTCTGAAAGGCATTTTTTCAACTTTTTTTAACCTTTCATAGACCAAACAACATTAATCAAGAAAATAATCAACAGATTAATCAATAATGAAATGACAGTGAGCTGCAGCCCTGCAGTCGTATATAAAGTAGTTAAAAGTAGTTCTGCCTTTACCAGCTGCAACATTAAAGTGATACTTTTTAATACTTTGATGCTTTTACTAATGTACTTTTACTAGTAACGGAGTATTTCTACACTGTGGTATTGCTACTTCTACTTAAGTAAACATGATTCAGTGTCACACTGTCAGTAACAACATGGCCTTTCCTCTGGTGCCTCCCCAGGATAAACTTTACTTTTTTTTTCCTAGGATGAGGATCTAAGAAGAGAAATGTCTCATTTTCATTCATCTGCTCCTGTTTGATGTTTGTGAAATCAGTGTTTCTTACATTTTTATCAGGTAGAGCGACAGTCAGCCCGGCCGGCGGCCTCGCACTGAGACTCAGCTTCTTCTTCCACAGATAATAAAACTCCACACACTGAGAGAGGGACTTTGTCTGAACCTGAACACACAACAGCAACAACAAAGTCTAACAAACTCAGCTGATGTTTGATGATCTGCTGGACAAACAGACGTTAAAACTCACGGCTCTCTGGACGCTGCTGAAGTCTTTCTGATGAAGCTGCAGAGATTTAACCAGCAGCCTCCTCTCTGCTGCGCTCCACCTGACCCCACCTGGTTCAGCAAGGTGGGTTGATGATTCATTTATATTATTTAATATTCATTTATTTACTTTCATAACTTTCTGGCATTGTTAAAACGATTCTGATGTCCTGCAGTTGTTTGTTTTGTACGGCTGGATGAAGAGGAAGCAGCTGACCTGACTGACTGATGTCGGAGGTTTCAGGAGTCGACAGCAGCTTCTCCACCGTCAGCTGGAAGACAAAAACAGCAGCCGTGTTTGATCCGGAAAACTAAATCAGGCACAAACAGGAAGCGCAAACACTCTATAGCCAAAAACAAAAAGCCTACATCATATTATTTTGTCAAGAATGTTTTCCCCAAGTAACAATTCAATTCACTTATGTGGTGAAAACAGCTTCTAACAGTAAAATAATGTGGAGACCTACTTTGAATTCCCCTCTGGTGGGTTTATTATACTCTATTATTAAAATAAATTGTATCCAAGGATACAGAGAATTATCAAGAAAACTTTAAACATTTTAGGAAATAATGTCATTATGTTGTGTCTGTGTGCTCAGTACAGAGCTGGAGTCAGGATGTGGTTAACTTATCTTAGGACTGGATTTGTGGTTATTTTTAGGTCATTTTAAAATGGAGTCCTGATCATTGTCTCACAAAGTAACAGCTGATTAAACTAATAATGAATAAACAAATGTAATCAAACTGATTTTCAGAAGGTATGGCTGCTTTTTGGGGCCCCTATTGACCCCGATATACATGGTGGTGCCCGAGAACTGAAATTATAGCTGCTTAATCAATGAGTCAATTGACAGAAAATAAATAGGCAACTTTTAAATGCATTTTTGCACAAATGGACTTCACTGCTGCTAATTTATTATATGAACTTTACATTATGTGAACAACTATTATCTATACTGTACAGATATATGTAAATTCACTACATATTCACTACTGTTTGAATTTGTTATGTTTTGTTGTCTTAAAACATTGAATCAAAAAGGTTTTAATGTGGATTTTTTGAACCAGACAGACAGTAAGATTTTACCAGAAAGTCTCCTCTGCACTCTGATAGGATGTGGAGGGCGTACTCTGGCCTGGCCCCGCCCCCTGGCACCACGGTGGAGCAAGCCATCGACAGCAGAGCCTCCACTGGACAAACAACGTGTCAATCATTAAGTAATCATTAATATACTGATAATAATAACAATAATTGTGTGTTTTTGTGTGTGTCTACCTCTCTGTTGATTGGCAGGATGCTCCAGCACGTCACACGGTGTCCACAGCAGCAGTGCATTGTGGGAGTCGGAGTGGGCATATTTTCTGTCCTGAAGGGGCGGGATCTCAGCCTGGTAGCCCCGCCCCACATTGATCCACCTGTGATTGACAGCTCAGGGTTAACAGATAAGTGACATCAATGTAAAAAAAAAAATTAAAAAAAAGAGCATCACTTTACTTACGGCTTATTGATTCCTGTAGTTATTGTTCCAGGAGGAGAAGGAGCTGTCTCCATGGAAACAAGGTCACTGAGTCCATCTGCCAATCAGAGACACAAACATCAATGCCATTATCCAATCAGGTTTAAGGTGTTTAGAATAGTGTAATATTAATAATAGTAAATGTAAATGTATGGAGGCTGGAATATGTCAATTAAAGGCCGACCGATTCGGATTTTTTGGAATTTTTTTCTGAATTGAGAGTTATAAAAAAAATACAGTCCAATAACAACACTGTACAAAAACAAAAATATTTGTTCCTTTATGATTTTGTATGAATGATTTTGTAGCCACAAGTTAAAATCTTAAATCAAATATGAATGTTTGATAAATGAGACCCACAGTTTCTAATTGGCAAAAATGCCGATAGTTGATTAAATGTTGGGATTTGTTTTGTTTGTTTTTAGACATTTTTGTTCAGTCAACACGCTGACAGGAATCAAACTTGGGACATTGTGCTTAAATGTTGTGTGTCTTACCACTAGGCCAACAGTTTAAACAACTGATTAACTGTTTAAGTCTTTTTGTAAAATGAGCATAATTTTTTTTGCTTCATCTTCTGGATTTGCTGGTTTTCTTAATTGTCCCTTAAATTAAATATCTTCAGGTTTTGGTCTGTTGGTCACATCATAAATTATTAATCGCTTAATTTAGAAAATAATTTGTGGTATTTTGCACCTTACCTTGCGAGGCAGCTGGATTTGCGAGATCACGCGAGAATCCATCTTGTCAGGATTCAGGTTATGCGCTTGTGGCCGAACCAGAAGTGGTTCGGACCAATCAGCATCCTAGAACTACTGGCAGCTACGGGCGTGGTTTAGGTGTGACGACAGCGAGAAGCGAGAGACGGTGATAGACGGATGGTTTATCCAATCACCTGCCAAGTATTTTTTGAAAGTGTCTGCCCTTTTACAAACAGTTTCTGAGGAAGACTTCTCAGATGGTTCTGTGTAACAAACCATCTGGCGCATCAGGTTATTTTGCGCCACCCTCAGGACAAACTTTACATTTTCATCAGGATGTTGTTTGTTTTGTTCAACACTTTTATTTTTGGGTGTAATGATCACTGTAGGACTCTTGGCTTGTTTTATTTAATGATGAATAATGTATTGACTTACTGTGCGAGTTGTGAAGCTGCACTGTCTGTACTCTCTGCTGCCTCCTGGTGGTGAGGGAGCAGTACAGCCCCGGCCCCGCCCTGAGAGGACACAGCATGGGCAGAGGAGTGTAGTGACCTCTGCAACTTTCACCCCCGGCAACCACTCCGCTACCACTGACAACTCCTCCACCGTCTTCACCGCCACTAGTGACTATCTCATCACCCCTAGCAACTGTTTCCTCTTCTTCCTTGGCAGCGTTGAGACGCATCAGGCTGCAGTACAGCACAGCGCCTCTGGTGGCTGAAGACTGGCGAGTGCATCTCCGCTGTTGTCCACTCCTACACACCTTGGACACGCCTCTGGATTGGACAGGCACAGAGACGGGCATCACCATGGAAACAGACGGTTGGACAGGTGGGGAGGAGTTGTTTCCCTGGAGAGAAAAAGGTCACAAGGTCACAAATGAGGTCACTTTGCAATGCAGATACATGAAGTTTCTCATGGGGCCAACAGCATGTGTTGTTTAAAATACACAGAGGGGACTTTTGACACACTGACATTACGGGGACTCATCTATTATTTTGGAACAAGCTGGTACCCACAAGGTAAACCACTAAACTTGGTTTTTGGTTAGTGCAAAAGTTGGGGTTATGTATGCTATAATTCTCAGTGGTGGAAAGTACCTTTTTGGCTTTTGACGTCTTACAAAAAGCAGTGTGTAGTCGGGGTCACATTTCAGATGTCTATGAGTTGTTAACAGCTCCACCAAATAGTGATTTTTCCCTCTAAACTTGTGACACCCCCAACCTATCAAGCTCATAATACTTATGTACTTTTACTGCAATACTTTAACTACATCAAGCTCATAATACTTATGTACTTTTACTGTAGTAGGATTTTTCATGCAGGACTTTTACTTGTAATTGAGTATTTTTACATTCATGTATTGGTACTTTTACTGCAGTAAAGGATCTGAGCACAATTCTGCTTAAAGTTAATTCAAAGTCATTCTATGTGATAAAAAGTTTATTTTGTGTGTTTGGACCTTGTTTAACCATGTAGCTGATCTGAAGCCGCTGTGGGAACGCATGTGACCGTTCAACGCCGGCAAACTCCTGAAGTCACGTTTACACACTGAACACAGCAGCCTGTAACAAACAGTGTACATTTAAAAAGGTAAAGCATATGAAACATTTAATACTTTTTACAGTTTGTAATGCTGTAAAATTATAATACACATGCAAAGAGGCAAACATCCAAAACTGTCATCATCATCATCATCATCATCACATCACCTTCATCCAAGTTACCTGGAGTCTGGAGCCTTCGTGAGGTTTTCATGTTGAGGCTGTTTGATCTGAAAATAAACATTCATTTAGAAAATGTAGATCAAATCCAACAATAATATTTATGTGTAATAAATAAGGTCAATAGTGATCGTATGATGTAAACTTATCTGTTAAAATAACAACTTATGTAAGTGCTGACTTCTATGTGTTATTTACTTATTTGCACACTTATTTATGTTAAAGTTTTAAAAATAAGTGTGAAATTAACTTTTTTCACTTATTTACATAATTATTTTTATATTCACATTTTAATGCACTTAAAGTTATGTATGCACATTTGCAAGATTATTATTCTACACACTTACTGTTTAAAGCACTTATTTACATATTTATGCATGTATTTACTTATTCACACACTAATTTAAGTACTAACTTATTTACTCACTTGTTTATTTATTTATGCCCTTATTCATGTATGCATTTATTTACATTACTGTCTTATTTGTTCTTATTTATACACTTACTTGCATACTTACTTATATACGCACTATTATTGTTTATATACTATTTGCTTGTTTTAAAAGCACATAGTAAGTTATTTATTTATTTATACTTTCTTGAATATTTACCTGTTAACAAACATATTTACTCACCTGTTCATTCGCTTACTTACCTAGTTTTTTTTTTTTAATTTATTTTAAAACTAACATGATAACACTTCAGATTACAACTGCTAACAATTATAAAGTGAGATAACACACCCACTTCCAGGTCAAGTCTGGTTGACTATCTCCACCTCCTTCTCTTCCTCCTCCTCCTCCTCCTCGTCTCCTTCCTCCTCCACACTTCTGCCTCCAGTTCAGCCCAGCAGGGAGGCCTGGAGGCTGGGCAGCGCTGCTGGCATCCTGGCCTCTTCCCTGTGGAGGGAAACAGCTCTCTAGGCTACTAGCAGCATCGGGGAGGCCCGACTGGTTATTGATTGGCTCAGTTTGGCTCAGGAGGACATTTCGGCTCAGTTGGTGCTGGCCAGGGTCAGAGGTCACAGGGTAGCTGTCAGAATCATGCAGACAGCAGCTGATGGTTTTATCTGTGTTCAGCTGTGTGGATCTCTGTGTTCGAAACACTAGTGTCTCTGTCCTGGGATGCATTTGAGGACCAGGACTGGAGATGGCAGGGGTCTGAGGGTAATGAGGACTCGGACCAGGGGTTGAGGGGCTACAGAAGGGCTGGGTGGCATTACTGTCATTGTAACTATAAGGGAAAAACTGGTTGCCAGAGAAGTCCTCTGCAGACGATGACCTGAGCTCCACGGAGCTCTGTCTCCCCAGGGACACTCCTCCAGACACGGAGCCGAGTGGAGAGCACTGCAGCTGGGACAGAGCTGGCTCCAGAGGCCCCCAAGTGTCCTCATCCGGACCAGGTGAGTCGCCCAGTCCGTACACATCGCCAGAAACAAGTGTTTGAGTCTCATAGGGCAGTGTGTTTGTGTTCTCCAACTTCTGTCTGTGGTGAGTCAGATCAGCACTAAACTGGTTCTGGTTCTGGTTCTGGAGATGGAAATCCAAGTATGACGTATCCTGGTTCTGTTTCAGATCAAAGACAAATGGATCACAGTCAGTGCTGGAAGAAAGTACCAATACAACAATGTAAAAATACTCCATTACAAGTAAAAGTCCTGCATGAAAAATCCTACTACAGTAAAAGTACATAAGTATTATGAGCTTGATGTAGTTAAAGTATTGCAGTAAAAGTACATAAGTATTATGAGCTTGATGTAGTTAAAGTATTGCAGTAAAAGTACATAAGTATTATGAGCTTGATGTAGTTAAAGTATTGCAGTAAAAGTACATAAGTATTATGAGCTTGATGTAGTTAAAGTATTGCAGTAAAAGTACATAAGTATTATGAGCTTGATGTAGTTAAAGTATTGCAGTAAAAGTAGTGGTTTGGTCCCTCTGACTGATATATTATTATATATGACATCATTAGATTATTAATACTGAAGCATCAGTGTGTAAGCAGCATGTTACTGTTGTAGCTGCTGGAGGTGGAGCTAGTTTCAACTACTTTATATACAGTTAGCTAGTTTAGTCCAGTGGTTCCCAACCTAGGGGTGGGGCCCCTCCAAAGGGTCAGCAGATAAATCTGAGGGGTCGTGAGATGATTAATGGGAGAGGAAAGAAGAAAAAACAAAGTTCTGATACACAAATCTGTTTTCACTTTTTGGACTTTTTCTCTAATCTTTGATTTTTGCTGAAATATTGGATCATTTGAACATTTATTGAAATGAAACCATGTGAGAAGTTTAGAGGGAAAAATCACTATTTGGTGGAGCTGTTAACAACTCATAGACATCTGAAATGTGACCCCGACTACACACTGCTTTTTGTAAGACGTCAAAAGCCAAAAAGGTTGGAAACCACTGGTTTCATCTTTAACAATGTGTTGTATTTTAAAAGCTTGTTATATTATCCATTGTGTCAAATCTTCATCTGAAAAGTAACTAAAGCTGTCAAATAAATGTAGTGGAGTAGAAAGTACAATATTTCCCTCTGAAATGTAGTGGAGTGGAAGTATAAAGTAGCATCACATGGAAATACTCAAGTAAAGTACAAGTACCTCAAAACTGTACTTAAGTACAGTACTTAGTTACTTTCCACCTCTGATTACAGTGAGGTGATGATAATCTGGCTTTTCTGGTTCTGTTTTTATTTGAATGTAACAGACAGGAGTAAATAACTGTCTTACCTGGTAGGAGTAACTGTAGCTGTTGAGCAGGTAGGAAAGATCAGACGGTGGTTCAGATCTGCTCCAATGTGAATGATCTAAACCTGCAGCATGATTGTGGCTGGAGAGGAGGTGGTGAGGAGAGGTCACCTGGGACTGGGGTACAAGGTAAAGGGAGTTTACCTGGTGCTGATGGTGGTGGTGAGGGGAGGTGACCTGGGGATGGGGAAGGTGAGAGGAGGTGACCTGGGAATGGAGAGGGTGAGGGGAGGTGACCTGGGGATGGGGAAGGTGAGGGGAGGTGACCTGGGGATGGGGAAGGTGAGGGGAGGTGACCTGGGGATGGGGGAGGTGAGGGGAGGTGACCTGGTGCTGATGGTGGTGGTGAGGGGAGATGACCTGGGGATGGGGAAGGTGAGGGGAGGTGACCTGGGGATGGGGAAGGTGAGGGGAGGTGACCTGGGGATGGGGAAGGTGAGGGGAGGTGACCTGGGGATGGGGGAGGTGAGGGGAGGTGACCTGGGGATGGGGAAGGTGAGGGGAGGTGACCTGGGGATGAGGAAGGTGAGGGGAGGTGACCTGGGGATGAGGAAGGTGAGGGGAGGTGACCTGGTGCTGATGGTGGTGGTGAGGGGAGGTGACCTGGGGATGGGGAAGGTGAGGGGAGGTGACCTGGGGATGGGGAAGGTGAGGGGAGGTGACCTGGGGATGGGGGAGGTGAGGGGAGGTGACCTGGGGATGGGGAAGGTGAGGGGAGGTGACCTGGGGATGAGGAAGGTGAGGGGAGGTGACCTGGGGATGGGGAAGGTGAGGGGAGGTGACCTGGCGCTGATGGGGGAGGTGAGGGGAGGTGACCTGGCGCTGATGGGGGAGGTGAGGGGAGGTGACCTGGGGATGAGGTACAAGGAGGGGGGAGGATACCTGGGGATGAGGGAGGTGTTGTGAGGTCACCTGAGCAAAAGGAAGTGTACAAATAAATAATGAAGTAAGTACACAAGTGAGTAAGTGTGTTAATTAAGAGATACATAAGTGTGTAAATAAGTAATATATTGGTATATCTGTAAATAAGCATGTAAATAAGTTTATAAATCAGTGTATAAATAACGAAAAAAGCAGTCTACTAAAAAGGTAATAACTTAAATAAGTAAGTGATCAGATAAGTGCACAAGTAAGTGTGTAAATAAGTACAATAATACGTGAGTGCATAAATAAATAAGCGTGTAAAGAAGTACCTTGTCATGAGGAAGGTTACCATGATTCCTAAGTGATGAGGAGGAGAAGACTGGAGGAGGTGAAGGACTGAAAGGCGGTGACTGTGACACAGAGGAGTGATGGGTGATGAGGGGAGGAGAGGAAGAGGCACATTATTGTTATTGTCTTTACGTGGACACCTGGACGTCATTATTTTCAACAACATTTGAATTTTCTGAAACGTGACTGAGTTTAAACTGCTGTTATTTGCTCTCAGTGTTCAGTGAAATGTTTAACTGAAAACCGTCTTTATGACAGACGACATGCAGACCACACAGCAGCTGTGTGTGCGTATGTATATGACTAAGTGTGAATGTGAGATAACGGGACACTTCTAAGAATTGGCGCCCAGAGATGATTAAAATGCAGCTTCTCTTAAAGTGACACCGTCATGTTCTAGATATAAAAACTGAAATGCGCATGAAAACTGACACCAGTCTGAGTCGTACAAGTATTTTACATTCAACAGTTCACAAGCAGAACTTCACAGACATTTCTGATTTCTTTTTAAATTCATTTTTAAATTTAATATGTGGTCACATTTTGGTCATTTCCTCGTTAACCTGTCTGCAACATAGACATATTTGGAATGAAATGTATAAATCACTGACTATATAACAGATTTATAGTGTTCCACCTGATAAATTAAAGATGTAAAGAGGGATAAAAAACAAGCAGTGTTTCATAGTACTGATCTAACATTTAGATTAACATTTCAAATCTAAAGGAAAATAAACTCTCACCTGAAACATCATCGACTCCGAATGACTCTGACTCTCTGTGTGTATGTCAGTGTGTGTGTGTGTGTGAGTGTGTTGTCAGGATGTGGTCACATGTTCTTCCTCTCTCTGGTCGTCTCTTTAGACACTCTGCTTCTTCCTCATGTCATGATGACAATTTCAGAGGCTGAAGAGACAGAAGAGCTTAAAAAACTTAGAATCAAAGGACTCAGAATATACTCAACCTAAATTTAGAAATTAATCAAATTTAAATAAAACAAATATTTATATGATAATATTAGTAGTATTAGTATTAGAATTTTACTCTTTATATAATGTTTTCAGATATATGTTGAGAATTAAAACTGAAATGTCAAAGTGAAGGTTTCTCTTGTTATCTTAAAAAATCTTAAAAACACTAATGAGCTTCTTTATTGTTTTCTTTAGAATTCATGTGTCACATTCTAAATGTTCGTCTATTTTTATTTCATTAATTTATAGCCAGAAATATGACAAAGATCTGTCATGTTGGGCAGCTGTGGCTCAGGAGGTAGAGGGGGTCCCCAGCGCCCCCCAGTCTGCATGTCAGCAAGATACTGAACCACAAATCGCTCCTGATGGCCATTAGTGTGTGTGTGTGTGTGTGTGTGAGAGAGAGAGAGAGTGTGTGTGTGTGTGTGTGTGTGTGTGAGAGAGAGAGTGTGTGTGTGTGTGTGTGTGTGTGTGTGTGGAGAGAGAGAGAGAGTGTGTGTGTGTGTGTGTGTGTGTGTGTGTGTGTGAGAGAGAGAGAGAGAGAGAGAGAGTGTGTGTGTGTGTGTGTGTGTGTGAGAGAGAGAGAGAGTGTGTGTGTGTGTGTGAGTGAGAGAGAGAGAGAGAGTGTGTGTGTGTGTGTGTGTGTGTGTGTGTGTGTGTGAGAGAGAGAGAGAGTGTGTGTGTGTGTGTGTGTGTGTGTGTGTGAGTGTGTGTGTGTGTGTGAGAGAGAGAGTGTGTGTGTGTGTGTGAGTGTGTGTGTGCGTGTGTGTAAGTGTGTGTGTGTGTGTGTGTGTGTGAATGTGTGCGTGTGTGTGTGAGTGTGTGTGTGCGTGTGTGCGTGTGTGTGTAAGTGTGTGCGTATGTATGTGTGTGTGTGTGTGTGTGTGTGTGTGAGTGTGCGTGTGTGTGAGTGTGTGTGTGTGTGTGCGCGTGCGTGCGTGCGAGTGTGTGTGTGTGCGTGCGAGTGTGTGTGTGTGTGTGTGTGTGTGGCACCTAGCATGGCGGCCTCTGCCATCAGTGTATGAATGTGTGTGTGTGTGTTGGCAGCTTCTGTGCTTTGAGTGGTCAGTAGACTAGAAACGTGTTAAATAAGTGAAGTCAGATCTGAGCTTTTCATCACACTGTTCTGCTTTATTGTTCGCAGATTGATTTTTCAAGAAAGCATTAAAAAGGGGGGGGTTTGGGGGGGGGGGGGGTGGGGGGGGGGGGTTCGGAACATTTCTCGGGCGGATCGCAGCGCTGCACGACGACTTTACAGTGAGGGACCGAGGTCAAAGCCAAGGGTCAAGTTACCCACAATCAAACCGGAAAAACTTTTCTATTGAGTTTAAGCTTCGCAATAAAGGCACTGCTGTTCAACATGTAATCGATAATGCACGACTAAACAGTAATCAGAAATACTATCAGGTCTGTCTGGTGTAATTTGGTGTCGAATCATACATACATACATCACATGTAACGATAAACTAACTGATCTTCTAAAATGCTCGTTGTCCATCCACAACATGTGTACCGAGAATGAAAGAACATAAAGGCACCTTTTACTTTTTTTAACATTAATTCCACTAAACTTTATATCTGCCCTTTCACACACTGTCATACGTGTTCTCTGCATTGTATCATGACAATAAACTTGAACTGGATTTAATTGAATTAAACAATTAATCAAGAAAATAATTGCCAAAATAATAATTACAATAAAAGATTGTTAGCTGCAGATGTAATATGTATAAAATTACATCTTTGTATTTATGAGCAATTTTCCATAATAATATTAATTTTATCCTGAGAATATACTGTTGTCAGATGTACCTGCAACTGAATTGTTGAAGTTTTGAGCAATTGTAAAACACTGATTGGAAAAGCAGAGCCACAGTCAGGATTTTTTAAAATACTGAGGTGAACGAATCCTCCAATGCAACCTAAAACATCTCGATAAAAAAAAGTTTTTTCTTCACATTTTATATATTTATTTTACCTTTAAAATATGTTTTCTGACCATTTTGAGCAGCTGAGATGCTGTTTCAAAGCTCTATCCAGAGTGCCAGGACGTCATTCTGGCCAACAAACACTGAATCCCTTATTTTTATTTATGTTTTGGCCTAAAAACAGTCGTATGAACCAGAATCAGAATCAGAAATACTTTATTGATCCCAGAGGGGGAAATTGGGTCATGTTACAGCTGCTCACATTCTAGAAAAGAAATATTTACAAGCATAGAAAAAATTATAAGAAAAATCGGAAACAAGAAATATGTTGAATATGTGCATTAAAATAAAATATAGGCTATAACAACAATGTATAACAATGTATATATAGAAAAATAAGAAATATAATACATATGTGAAGATATGTGCATCAGTGTAAGAAGATTGACCTGCATACATACTATAATCAGCCTAATAATCAGAACATAAACTCCTCCACAGGCCTTTGACATTTATTTGGTAGTTTGTAGTTTGTGGCTTTGGCCGCTTTAATTTTGAAGGCTGAGGGCGGAAGTTGTTTGTCGTTCGTCTCCTCTGACGTCACCGGCCCGTTTCTTCTTCTTCGGTTCAGGTCAGCGCGGGAGAAGCTGTCCTCAGCTCTATTTTAATATATTCTGTCAAACAGTTTGTTAACGACTGTTTGTTTAAATTGAATTAATTGAAGTTTCAGTTTGTCTTTTAATGACGAGCGGAGAGTTTACAGCGAAGCTAATGCTAAAGCTAACTACAGGCTCTTCCGGTGTACTCAGGACTTTTACACAAGGATGGGTCAGTGATGTCATTTACTGAAGTTTATGTAGTTTATAAATAACTAAATCTGTAGTTCATGAAAGACAAATTAATCTCCTAATAACAGTTTACTAAAATGTCTTTAAAATGAACCGATATGTGACTTTAAACTCATATAGAGCTTCAGGGAATTAACTGTAATGTAATTGTACTGTTAATTAACACTGTCAATCAATTAGCTAATTTAATTAGTTGTTAGCTTCAGACAAATTGTCAGTTTGTTTACATGCAGGCGTACAAAGCAATTTATATTATTATGTGCTTTTTCTAGTCATAATAACAATAAATTAATATTTTTCTGGGTCCTTGAGGGGGTTCCAGGGGTCCCCAGCAAAAAGGGGAATAATTTATCTTCACTATAATTGCATCCATAAGTAACACAATGACAGAATGTACAGTATGTCTAAAAGCAAAAATCTTATCAGGTGGGGGTCTGTGGTCTAATTTGTGTCTGTTTAGCAGTTCATAAAGTTAATACAACTAGACGAACCAAATTCAAATAGTTTCAGGACTTTGTGTCTTTTATTCCTTATTATTTGTCCCAAATTCACTGGGAGCTGGAGTGTCTACAGCTTATGTAATTACATGTCAACTCAACAGGCTTTTACATTCATCACAATATGAATTGAGTCGACTTTAAAGACTTTAAAACTGTTTTTATGAAAATATTTGTCTTTAACATGTAGTTTTCCTCTCATTGTTATTAGATGTGGATCTTTTTCTCGCTCTAGATGTTTTCAGCACGTGGAGGTGAAGAAGAGCCGTAAACGCCATGATGTCACACATCAGAAGGACGTTGTCTCTTCTCAGAGGCTGTTCAGGTGTTCGCAGGTGTCAGACTCGTACCTGCAGCAGTTTGTTGACGGCCTCAGACGGTGGCGGGTCGGGGCTCGTCCTGCTCTCTCAGTCCACAGACGTGTACCAGAACCTGGCTCTGGAGGACTGGATCGACGCCAACGTGGACCTGCAGCAGCGCAGCATCCTGCTGCTGTGGAGGAACCGGCCGGCCGTGGTCATCGGACGCCATCAGAACCCCTGGACTGAGTGCAACCTGCCGGCCATGAGGCAGGCGGGGATCCCTCTGGCCCGCAGGCGGAGCGGCGGCGGGACGGTCTTCCACGACCTCGGGAACCTCAACCTGACCTTCTTCACCTCCAAGAAGGCGTACGACCGGCAGAGGAACCTGAAGGTCGTCACTGAGGCGCTGAGGAGGCTGCGACCCGGGCTGGACGTTCAGGCCACCGACAGATTCGACATTTTACTGAAAGGACACTACAAGATCTCAGGTACTGAACCTTAAGCAGGGCCGGCCCTGACTATGTTGGTGCCCTGGGCGAGATTTGGAAATGTGTGGCAGGAAGGTTTGTGTCTTTCAGGCATCTGATGTAGAAACATTTATAGGTGGGCTGATGCTCGACACATTAGGAACATCTTTACATTCATAGATCCTGTTTAACCCTTTCTTTCTCTCAGATAACTTTTAGCTGTAAATAAACTGCTGCAGACAGAAACTTATGTTTTTAAACGTGATGTTTCATACGGCAGCACAGAAGTGTCGCAATGATTAAAAATATCACTTACAGGGAGAAAACACCTTCGTTTGAAGGAGAAAAAGTGTTTTATTATCACAGATTACTTTTCATTATGATAGAAGGAACTTTCACTGTGAAACAATGAGCTTTTATTGTCATCATAACAAAAATATGAACTTGTTTTAATGTGAATAATTATCTCGTTAAGACGAGAAACTGAGTACATATTGTCTGTCACAGAGGCAGCGTTACTGTTATAAACAGACAGATTCAATAGATTTTGTGATCATTTCTTACTTTTAATAGACTAAATAGTGAATCGATACACCAAAAAACATAATTTAAAGATTAATCAATGAGGGAAACAAATGTTAAAGTTGTTTAAACTTTATGTAAAAAAGCATGTGACTTTATTAATCTTCCCAAACTGCTACGAAAGATTCAAAAAGTTTTTAGTTTTGGTTTTGATCATCTAAAAGTGAAGAAGCTGAGAGTTTTTTGATGGTAGATCAAGAAAGAAATAAAGAATAAAATCTGTCTGTTTGAATAAAGTGTGTAGTTTATGTTCTCTGAGCTGTTGTTGTTGTTGTTGTTGTTGTTGTTGTTGTTGTTGTTGTTGTTGTCGTCTCCAGGCAGCGCGTCCAGACTCAGCAGGAAGTCATCGTACCATCACTGCACTCTGCTTCACTCTGCCGACCGCTCCGCCCTCGCCGCCGTGCTCTGCCCCTCCTGCCCCGGTATCCACAGCAACGCCACGCCCAGCGTCCCCTCGCCTGTCGCCAACCTGGTGGACCACGCCCCCTCGCTGCAGTGGGAGGAGCTGCTGGACGCACTGGCGGACCAGTACAACGCAGGTACTGGTTTACTTTACTGGTGTGACAGTTAAACACAAATGTGGGATCAAACATGAAAAGGGAATATAATCTGTTTAACGAGGCCCTCTGATGGTCAAATACTGTAACTTCAGCAGAAGACGAACACATGGCTGAGAGGAAGAGATCATTTCAGGGCTGCATGTTAATCTGGTGATTGTTTTCTGGATTAATTGGTTAGTTATTTGGTCCATAAAATGTCAGAAAATGGTGAAAAATGTGGATCAGTGTTTCCCAAAGTCCAAGCTGACGTCCTCCACTGTCTTGTTTTGTCCACAACACAAAGATATTCAGTTTACTGTCACAGAGACTAAAGAAACCAGAAAATATTCACATTTAAGAGGCTGGAATCAGAGAATTTGGACTTTTTCTTTTTAAATGACTCAAAACAGTTATTCAATTATTAAAATAGTTGGCAATTAATTTTCTGTGAAACAAATTAATCGCTGCAGCTCTAAATTATTTCTTGTTAAACTGGTAAAAGATGGCAGAACACTTATAAAGAGAACCAAGGAAAAATACATATTTATGCACATTATGTCGAACATAAACTTAACTTGGCAAGAACCTCTTAATTATTATTTATTACTTGTGGAGCTGCTGCTGTTCTAATTAAACTATAAATTAATTAGAAAGCAAATTAGAAGATATAGAAGCTAATATTTGGTGTTTATTTAATATGAGCGAACAGTTTTTACTCATGAACACACACAGACAACTGCTGCTAATCATACAACAACATATATTTAAACCCAAATTTAATGGATATGATGTTAGGTAAACAGAAAATCTTCCTTTCCTGCTACTGTTTTATTCCCGACTCTTCATTTCTCTCCACAAGCTGAAATCTTTCTGTTGCAACCACAGATGATGTATGTTTTGGGTTCAGGCGTGTTCTACAGAGAGAGAGCGACAGAGAGAACAGAAAGTTAAGTTAACCCTAGTGCAGCACTTATCCAGGACCGGGTCACGGTGGCATCAGACTGAGTAAGGAAACCCCAGCAACTCCCTCCGGCTCCTCCTGGGGGATCCCAGGCCAGGAGAGATATGTAGTCCCTCCAGCGTGTTCTGGGTCTGCCCCGGGGTCTCCTACCAGTCAGACAGGCATCCCAACCAGGTGCCCAAACCACCTCAGCTGGCTCCTTCCGATGCGAAGGAGCCAGCACTCATTTCAGCTGCTTGTATCCGCCATCACCACAGGTTCGGGTCGGGACGTAGACCGACTGGTAAATCGAGAGCTTTGCCTTCTGGCTCAGTTCTTTCTTCACCGCAACGGTCCAGTACAACACCCACATTACTGCTGATGCTGCACCGATCCGCCTGTCAACCTCACGCTCCATCTTACCCTCACTGTGAACAAGACCCTGAGACACCTGAACTCCTTCACCTGGGGCAGCAGCTCACCCCCAACCCACAGTGAGAGTGAGCTGCACAAATGCAGCTCATTCAAAAGTCAGCATTCAATAACATTCATTGAAATAATGGTGGCTGTTATGTTCTCACGTTTATGTAACATACAACCTTAATACAGTGTGATTGTGAATGTTTTTCTCCATAAACAAATAGTGTAAAACCTAAAGAATACTCTGCTCCCTGAAAGCTTCATTAATGATTAATCACACTTTTATTAACGAGTGATTAAGTTAGATTTGTAATTATGACTGAAGGGTCACAATATGTGAGGGTCACACAGATTTAATGTTAATGCTGAATGCTGATAGGTGGAGACTGATGATGATGTACTTTAGTTAAAAGTCAGTATGTTGTTGTTGGGATGTGACAGCGAGTGATGAGGAGTTGAAGTTAATTATCCCAAAAATTAATCTACTGAGTTTCACTCGTTCTAATCTTAACTTTTCTCCATCCTCAGAGTTCGGCTTCAGCTCCGCGGCGACCTACGTTAACCCGGCTGACGAGTCTGCGTTTCCTGGTCTGAGCAGAGCGGCGTCAGAGCTGCGTGGTTGGGAGTGGACGTTCGGGAAGACGCCTAAATTCAGCGTCCAGACGCACCTGGACCTGACAGACGATGGATCATCAGCTCGCAGCTCCGCCCGGTTGCATATGGAGGTGAAGAACGGCATGATCGAGAGCTGCGAGCTGGATGTTCCTGCAGACTGGCTGCCACAGCGGCTGAGCGGCGAGCTGAGTGGCGTGCTGGTTGGAGAGCGTTTCTGTCCTCACCGGACGGCTGCAGGTGTTTCTGCGCTGCTGCGGTCTGAGAGCAGCGAGCTGCACGACAGACTGCACAACCTGTGTGACGCTGTGGCGTCTGTCATGGGCTGAATAAACCTCAAACTACACCAGGACTTGATTGTTTGTTTTTAATTAAAGCTCCTACTTTATTGGAATTAAACATGTTGAATTAAATGTTATGGTGTCTTCATCAGGCAGTTTTTGGTGAATAAGCAGCACCTCCCTTTGCATTTATCTCCATTTTTCTCATAGTTACTAGAAGCATTTAATGATTTTATACACAAGGACATAAAATCAGTTTAAAATGATCTTCTCCTTTTAAAAAATAACATTCAGGGTGATTTTTTAAACACCTACAACTATAAACTACACCTTAAGTTATGATTCTTCATCTATAATTTAAACTATTTAGTTATATATGAGAGTATACCTACCTTTGTTCACACTGTTCAATTTCAGGAACTTTTTTTCCAAATCAGGAAAAAAGGTTTATATTTGTAGAATTTGTATTTACAATTATGGTCAAAATTATTAATATTTTCAGGTTTGAAGCACATTTTCTCGTTTTAGTGACAAAACATGAAAACGGTAATATTTCAAACTGAAAGTCGGTCTGAAACATTAAAATATCTGATAGGAAGCTGGAGGAATAAAATCTGTTCATTAATTTATTAATAATCATTTATTTGTGGATCAAAAACATGACTATAGAACCTCAGACAAGTCAAGTCGCAGGACGCATGCGCAGTGCTCTCGGAGAGCCATGCGTGCTGCTGGGAGCTCTGTAGAGGAAGAAAAAGAGGAGGCATCACTCTGCTGTTATCTCCGGGAACCAAACGCTGCTCTAATTTACTCTCGGCATGTTGGTGACAGGTATTAACTGGTCTTTTATCACAGATTTATTTATATTATATTGTACAGATATATATTCGATTAAATCTACGTTTTACTGTCATTTTTATTCCTGTTTTTTTTAAATATTGTATTTTTTCTATTTCTTTATTGCAGTGTATTTATTCTAATTTCGTGTGAAATGATTTTTGATTATTATTATTATTGTATGCTATTAGAGATATTTTCATATTGATATGTGCCTGCCTCGGGCTCTACATTTGTACACGTATTATAGTGTTATTATTATTATGATTATTATTGTGATATAAATTTTTTAATAAATAAAGACATATTACTTTAGATTTGACATTTGTACATTAATATATAGAAAGATAAGATAGAAAAATATAAAACAATAATAGTATTAATAAAAATTGGAGTAAAGGGTCAGATGGAACTTAACGTGTCCATGTATCTGCGTCTGTAAAGAATAAATATTTTTTTGAAGGAAAAGCTCGGAGTGAGTCCTCCTCACTCTGACGGTGAGTAAACGATCTTTGTCCGGTGTACCCGTGTCGGACAGCAGCGGAGAGCGAACCGGAGAACCGGAGACCCTCAGCGGCAGGATGGGCAAGAAACAGAAGAAATCCGGAGAGGACAGGTAGAAAAAACACCGCGGCAGCTGTCCACACCGACACCCGGCGGCAGCGAGCTTTTCTGCCCGGTTAAAACCCGCAACGCCGGCCCGTTAACCCCGCCGCCGCTGGTGGCTGCATTAGCTTAGCGGCTAGGTGCGCTAGCTGATGCTAACCACGAGTCAGCGAACGCGTGAGTGCAGGTGCGGGTTTAAAACAGCCTGGAAATGGCTTAAAGGCAATTACGCAACACGCACGCGGGCCCAGACACCCGCGGGGCTTACCTGGGCTCACCTACACTTGTAGGAACTCCGTCACAGCTTCGTGTTTATCGGTGTTAGCCTGGTTAGCCGGCTGTTAGCTCCTCTCAGGTCCGACTTTCAAGCTCCAAACTGGCTTTTAATTTAACCCTGACAGCCGCTACAACGACCATTAAACTGTGTTTAATCAGCGTTAAGTTTTACTTTTGTTAATTCGTTGCTAAATGCCAACAAGGTTTTGCTTTGTGACTGTGACAGCTGCCATTAAAGCTGATGTAATTCTGCGGAGCTAGTTAGCTGCTCACCTCATTATTTATCTATTAAATTATGGCCCAACTCAACTGAGATTCATACTGACAGGTAACAACAATAATAATACAGTGCTGCCAATACAGCAGTGTGAAAGTACTCCATTACAAGTAAAAGTCCTGCATGAAAAATCCTACTTAAGTAAAAGCATTAAAATATAATCTATTCAAACAGATTTTATTCTCTATTTCTTCATCGATTTACCATCAAAAAACTCTCAGCTTGAAAATTTTTCTTTACTTTTAGATGCTCAAAACCAAAACTAAAAACTCTCTTTCGTGGCAGTTTGGGAAGATTAAAAATGTCACATGCTTTTTCACATAAACAACTTTAACAATTGTTTCCCTCATTGGTTAATCTTTAAATTATTTCTGGATGTATTGATTAACTGTTTAGTCTATTAAAAGTCAGAAAACAGTAAAAAAATGTTCACTACAGTCCAAAAGCTTAAAGGTATTCAGTTTATTATCGTATGACAAACAAAAGCAGAGTTAACTATTTATTATTGTAAGTACACTGGTGGAAGAAGTACTCAGATCCTTTAAGTAAAAGTACCAACACAATGTAAAAATACTCCATTACAAGTAAAAGTACTGCATGAAAAATCCTACTACAGTAAAAGTGTTAAACTACACACTCTATTCAAACAGACTTTTTGGTCTTTTCTTCATCGATTTACGTTAAAAAAAAATCGATTAATCTTTAAATTATTTTCTTGCTATATCAATTCACTGTTTAGTCTATTAAGAGTCAGAAAACAGTAATAAATGTTCACCACAGTCCAGAATATATTCAGTTTACTCAAACATTTGAGAAGCTGAAACCAGCAGTGGAAGAAGTACTCAGATCCTTTACTTAAGTAAAATACCAACACAGTAAAAATACTCCACTATAAGTAAAAATCCTGCGTGCTGGCTGTGTGTCAGAGGTCTGATGGGGAATAAAAGGTTGTGAAGAAAGTGGAGCGTCAGCAGCTTTTCATTGGGTCATTTGACACACGCAGAGTTTATCTTTGTCTGAGCGCGAGGCGGAACTGTCCTTTAAGCTGAATTATCTGTCACGATTTCACTCTCTCATTCATTTAAAGTATTGATTTATTGACCTCATTATTGATCCGTCCTCAGTGCCAAAGATGACAGCATCGACATCGACGCTCTGGCGGCTGAGATCGAAGGAGCCGGAGCCTCCAAGGAGCCAAAAGGGAAGAAGAAGAAGAAAGGAGCCAAGAAGGACGACTATGAGTACGACCCTCCTTTTTGTTTACCCTCTTCTTCTTCTCCTCTTCCTCCTCCTTTATACTTTATACTTGTATTTGAGTCGTCTTCTAACCTTCAGTTTCTCCTCCTGCAGTGAGGACGACATCCTGAAGGAGCTGGAGGAGTTGTCTCTGGAGGCTCAGGGAGGGAAAGCCAAGGTACACACACCTGTTTATCAGCTTTTGTCATGGACAAGAAACAGATGTCCTGGAGAGCTATTGATGATCATAGTCTTGTAAAAGATAAATCTCAAATTAAACCTACAAACTCATTTTTTCACTTTTCTCGACATGATCAGAAAGAAATGGTGGTGGTGTTTTAGCAGAATGTATTTACACGTCCTCCTCATCTCTCTCTGTGCAGAAAACAGACGCCGCTGAAGACGAGGAGGTCATCGAGCCTCCCAAACCCGAGAAAAAGAAGACCAGGAAGGGGAAGAAGGGGGGAGCCAGCCCCGAGGAGGAGGAGGGTGACGACGGTGAAGGTGAAAACCAGGTCGATGACGACAGCAACGGAAAGCAGAAAGACAAGAAGGTGAGTGAATCTGTAAAGATGGTGAAGATGAGACAGATGTTTGATGTGACATTTTTCACCATTTTCTGACATTTTATGGACCAAACAACTAACCTATCAATCAAGAAAATGATCAACAGATTAATCAATAATGAAAATAATCGTTAGTAGCAGCCTTAATAACAACAGAATTAACTGGTGGTTTGATCAATTTGCACTGTTAATGGTACAATCAGCCATAAGTATTTAATCCTAACAAGACTTGTTGCAGTAGTTGATATTAGACACTAAACAGCAGGAACAGACACACTGACAGAATTAGTGCTGCAACTAATGATGATTTTCATTAACGATGAATCTGGCAATTATTTATTTGGTCTATAAACCATCAGAAAACAGAACATCAAATGTCTGGATTTTGGATTGTTGGTCAGTCAAAACAAAACAATCAATTTAATAAAAAGTGACACAAAGAAAATCAGCAACTGTTTTCACATTTTTTTCTTAAAAATGACGTTCGACAGTCTATAAACTACAAGTGAGACGGTGCGACACTGTGTTGTGCTGCAGGAAGCTGTTTACTGTCACTTATCTGAATCCTGCTAATTGATGAATTATACAACTAGGAGTTATTGTTAGATACGGATGGTAAATGTGATATAAATGGCAGTAAATTAAAATATAATTGTAGGTTTTTGTCCGCACTGGTTTTCTATCATTCTTTGACAATGAGAAATGTATTAAATTGCATTATATGTGTTATTAAAAAGGTCTTAAATCTAATCTGGTGAAGACTGTAGAAACCCTGAATTATCAAAATAGCGGCAGATTAATTTTCTGCCGATTGACTAATCAATTGATCCACTACTTGTTGCAGCTGTAGACAGAAAACCTCACATTTAAAATGTTGCTGTTGGTTGAAAACTGCATTTACAGACAAAATACTGCAGGGTACTTTTCACAGTATTATAGGAAACCACCTGGAAAGCTTTTATATATTAAATACCATCATTTACTAACCTCCTCTGTGCTCCTGCAGGCGCCTCCTGCTGCGCCTCCGTCTGACTCTGATGAGGAGAGCACATCATGCTCTCGCCTCAAGACCAAAGGAGCAAAGAAAGGAGGCAAAAAACCACCAGGCTCCAACGAAGAGGAGGACCAGGATGAGAATGAAGGCGTGAGCAAAGGAGGAGGAGGAGGAGCGAAGGAGGACGAGTCAGATGAGGAAGAGGAGTTCACCTCCAGGCGAGACAAGAAGAAGAAGAACAAAGGCAAGGCAGCGAAGGCGGAGAGTGAGGACGAGGAGGAGCAGCAGGAGGAGGACGGCGGTTTCAAGATGAAGACGGCGGCGCAGAAGAAGGCGGAGAAGAAGGAGAGGGACAAGAAGAAGAAGGAGGAGGAGAGGATGAGGCAGAAGAAGATGAAGGAGAAGGACACCAGCACTGAGGTCAAGAAAGAGCCAGAGAAGACAACAACAGAGGCCACGCCCCCTCAGCCGGCGCCACCAGCAGTGACGGACGAACAGGAAGGGGCGGAGCCAGCGGCAGAGGGTAAGATGGCTCCTCCTAACATTAAAAAACAGAAAACAGAGCTAAACCAGACGACCTCAGACAAAGAACTCAGACTAAAACAAGTTTTTATTTTAGGGGCCGAAATTATGAAGCTTCTCAGAGAGGAAATCACTTCTAACTGGCCAAAAGTTCTCAGTGACGCATTTTTAATTCTACTTTTAGGACGAGAAATAAAAGCATTTTAACAACCTTCTTAACTGAGGAAATCTCTCTTTTCTCTGCTGATATTTAGGAGCTGCAGAAAACTGCTGGGCTCCTATTTATCAGACTTCTCAGAATCACTCCGAGGAGTCGCACTGAAAGTTTCGTTTTGGATCCAGACTTAAGACTCATTCATGAAGCGTCTCAGACAGAGTGGGACGTCTGTGACACAAAGTAGAAACTACGATGACGTGTTGTAGTTGTCTGACAGAGATATACACAACATTCAGCTGTCATAGACTGTAAACAAAGCTACTCACATGGGTTAAAAAATAAATGTAGGCTGTTAAGTCAATTAAAATAGTAGGTAGGCCTGATGTGACATAACACGGCAGCATCTTGCTGCACAGGTACATGTTACAAACCGCTGTGTGCCATCTGCTCTTCCACTGTCCAGTTCACCTTTAACTACATTTAACCTGTTAACTTCTGTTCCTACATGAGGGGGGAAGTGTATTATTTGTGTATTATCTCTGTGGTGAGCGTACAGGCGCACATATTGACTATTATAGGCTGGCTGTATTAACCCATGTGAGTAGCTGTTTACAGGCTCTGAAGGCTAAATGGTGTCTGTAAATGTAATTCCATAATCTAAATTTGGCGCTTCATAAATGAGTCTCAGTCGGAGTATTTTTAGTCATAAATAAACTTTCAGCGTGATTCCTCTGATCCACACTTGGCCTTAGATTATTTTATAAAAACATTTAGACAAGAATGCGCCTTTTTAAGAAATCCAGAGTCAAAAACAGGAACAATCTTTGGATTTGTTTGGAAATTGCTGGAATGTTACATAAAGGGACGCTGCCCGGCGCAAACAACTAAATCATCCTCTGATTGGCAATATTTTCATCAACAGCATAATAGGTGTCTCACTCTTATTCACAATGCTAAATCATCATTTTATGTCTCTGCACTGTCTGTAAGTGCAGCATATGTTTGGAAGTTAGATCATTATCACACAGTCCTACTGCATCCTTACCCAGTGAAACACTTCAAGGATCCACCTCTATCTCAGCTGGAAAAGAAATATGTGAAGCATTCAATGAACATTTTACTGCATCAGGTTATTTGTTTGAAACTGCTGGATTTCCTCCCTGTGTGTCTGATCATAGTTCACATTACTGGACAAACACTTTGGGCACTCAGACCTTTTCATTGAAGCCTTTTACAAATCAAAAGTGTTTAATGCTCTTTTTCCTATTATTCCAAAAAATACCACTGGGGCTGCTCATTTAGAGCCGAGACTTTTATTATTAGCAGCTACATTTAAAGTTGATTGCTTAACTTATATTTTTTAATCTGAATGTGGTAACAGGAAACATCTCTGACCTACGTTCTACCTTTGCATAAAGGTCCAATGAGCTAAATAATTATCGTCCAATTTGTAAACTATCATGTAGCTAAAGAGAAACTGGTAAATGATCAGGTGAGAACATTCTTAGATCAACACTCACACAGGATTTAGAGCCGAGCATAGTACCGTGACGGCAGCATCAAAAGTCTTGAATGATGGTGCTAGTGCATTAAATAACAAGCAGGATTACGTTGCCCTTTTTATTGATTTATCTGATCTTTCAATACTGTTGACCATCAAATTCTTTTTGCAAATTATCTCAGAGGGAGAACTCAAGCTGTTGTGGCTGATGTCCAGCTTTAGGAGTGTTAATAAAGGTGTGCCACAGGGCTCCACTTTAGGCCCACTTTTATTCACTATTTTCATAAATGAATTATGTGATAATTCATCTGTACGCGGACGATACTATTTTCTATACGACAGTGCCCTCTGTTACAGCTCAGAACTTGCATATTGATGTCTGTGCAGTGCAGCAAACATTGATGGATCTTAAATTATTGTTAAACTCAGATAAAACAAAATATATGCTGTTTTCTAGAAATCCAGAAGGTTTCTGGATAGATGACAAGCAGTATTTCAAAAAACATATTGATGAAATGATTAAGTCTTTAAAGGCAAAACTGTCATTCTTTTATAGAAATAAGGCTTGTGTTCAGTCAGCCTTTTTATCCGTTATGGACTATGTTGATTTAACTCCTGCTTTTGCAGTCAGGTTCATAACTGCGACGGCTTTAGAGCTCATCATTGTTTTCTTTATGAGAAAGTTGTGTGGCAGTCGTTGGCAGTGAGAGGAGAACAACACTGCATCCTATTTATATACAAAGCTCTCTTTGGCAAACTTCTGGGTACCTGACATGTTTTATTAATTATAGTTCAATTTCACACTGCACAAAGTCCCGAGACTATTTGGTCCTTGAAAATAAACTCGTTAGCACTGAGATTGGGAAACGCTTCACACAAGTGGAACAATCTGTGGGAGATATGTAAAATGAGACGAGCTAATCCCTTTTAATCATGTTAAATCTCTTTTAGCTGACACAGGGCAGCGTGAATGCATGTTTTAATTGAGTTTTAACTTTTTATGTGCATATATTGCTTTTATTGCCTTAATGTCTTTATATTATGTGTTTTATTGCTTTTATATAAAGATTATTGTTTCTTATATTTTATATTTGCATTGTAATCAGGGCATCCTTAAAAAAGAGAGTTTGCTACTACCCTGTCTAAATAAAGATGTGAATGAATGAATGATTCTGATATGTTTGATAAAAAGGACTAAAACCTCACACAAAGTTAAACTAAGTTGTTTAAAAGCTTTTACCTCTCAGCCTAAAAGTTGAAATCTGTTTTAATTTTTGTCCAGTTAGGAGTGATTCTCCTCTCTGAGACCCGGTTTTACTCTCAATAAACTGAACATTTCTCTCTTTAATCAATAAATCTTACAGCAGCAGTTTTTCACTCTGTTTCTTCTTCTTCGTGCAGACGAGGCCGAGGGCGACAAGAAGAAAAAAGACAAGAAGAAGAAGAAGGGAGAGAAGGAGGAGAAGGAGAAGGAGAAGAAGAAGGGACCCAGCAAGGCCACGGTGAAGGCCATGCAGGAAGCTCTGGCCAAGATGAAGGAGGTGAGGTGTTGTGGGGAAATGCGATGGAGGCATGCTGGGAGTTGCGGTCTTCAGATGTAAGAATTTATTGTTCTTGTAGGAGGAGGAGCGAGCCAAGAGGGAGGAGGAGGAGCGACTGAAGAGGCTGGAGGAGATGGAGAAGCAGAGGCTGGAGCAGGTAAAACACTGAACACCTCCTCCGTTTGTTTCCGTTTGATCTCCTCTGTCAGTCTGACCTTTGACCCCTCTGCTGATCCCTGTTAGGAGCGACTGGAGCAGGAGCGAAAGGAGAAGAAGAAGCAGAAGGAGAAGGAGAGGAAGGAGCGTCTGAAGAAGGAGGGGAAGCTGCTCACTAAAGCCCAGAGGGAGGCTCGAGCTCGGGCCGAGGCCACGCTCAAGCTGCTGCAGGCTCAGGGTGAGACGCTCCCATCCATCCATTGATTGATTGATTAATTAATTGGTCGATCAGTCGTCGAATCAAGATTGGCACAATGTACCTTAGGACACAAAGTTGTCTTAACCAACCAGGTTTTGTCTTTGCAGGACATTAAAAACTCTTCACTCTCTTTACAAAAGTACGACTATCGATTATCAACAGATTGATTAGGTGATCAACAGAAAACTTGTTTGCAGCTATTTTGATAATCAATTAATTGTTTTAAGCAATTTTTCAAGAAAAAATGCCAAATGTTTGATGGATCCAGGTTCTTAAAATTGAGAAATTGCTGCTTTTCTGCGTCTTACATTATTGTAAATAGGACTGCAACTAACTATTATTTTCATTATCGATTATTTTATTGATTATTCATTTAGCCCAAGATGACGTCCTCAAATGTCTTGTTTTGTCCACAACACAAACACAAACATAATCAGTTTCCTGTCATAAAGGACTAAAGAAACCAGAAAATATTCACATTTAAGAAGCAGAATCAGAGAATTTGGACTTTTTCTTTCTTTAAATTAATTAATTGATTATCAAAACTTGATTTCTCAGAAATGATGTGTAAACACTGTAAACTGGTGTCAGAATATAAACCTGCAGGATCGTTACATCGTCCAGGAGAGTTTCTAAGTTCAGTAACATCGAGGAGATCGATTAAAGAAATACAGAATGAGAAAAATGTTGTTGTCTTACTTGAGGATCAACTTATGTCTGTGAGACACTAAATTACAGCTGACGTGTGACTGTCGGCTCGGTTAAACAGAATTAAACCTTCAGTTAGTCCAGATTTTACAGCTGCACGCTGTGACTAACCGGGCAGAAACGTCCAGAGTTAAGAGTGTGTTTGTGTTTGTGTGCAGGTGTTGAGGTGCCATCCAAAGACTCGATGCCAAAGAAGAAGCCGGTTTACGGAGACAAGAGGAAGAAGAAGCCCAACGCCCAAACTCCTGAAGGTCGTTAGCTCTGCTGCTCGTTAGCTCTGCTGCTCCTTAACACTGTAAACTGTTTGACTGGGTTTATTAATGCGCCCAACTAAAACCTGACTGTTTTTATGCTCTCCTTTCTTAGAAACATCAGAGGTCACCTCGCCGATGTCGGAGACTCCAGAGCCCGTTGCCATGGAGACGGAGGCAGAGACACCGGCCGCAGAGCCAGGTAAGAGGCAGCTTCCAGCGTCTTTTCTTTCTTTCTTTTCTTTTTTTTTAACCTCAACAAATCTTTATTGAATTTAACAAGTTTTTTTTTTTCCCTCCTCGCTGTCTGCAGAGGTGAAGCCAGATGTTGCCGTAGACGACTGGGAGGCCATCGCCAGTGACGAGGAGAAAGGTGAAACAGACTTGTTGTTTGTTTCTCTTGTTTTATATATCAGTGTAAACTCAATAATTTGGGTTTGAAATTTTAGTGGGTAAACAAAAAAAAGAATTGACACATTCTACACTTGGTTTGCTACAGCTTTTAACATTTGAAGAGTTAATGACAATATCTAACTATTTATAAACCTGTACACAGTAAACTGACCGTCTCTTGTACTGCGTTAGTTATTGGATGTTAAGTTCTCTTTTTGACATCCAGCTGCTTTTGTTTGCTTCTTATCTTAAACTTCTTTTGAAAAAAACAAAACCAAAGAAGAAGAGTTCCCACTTACAGGTATTGTGTTTGTAGCAGTGTGAGTATTAAAACTGTTTCTCTGGTTGTTTGTCAGAGTTGAAAAAAGTCCACATCGAGGTGAAGGAGGAGCCCGCCGCCCCGCCTCAGCCCACCGGCAGCGAGGATGAGGAGGAGGACGACGAGGAGGACGACGACGATGAGGAGGAAGACGAGGAGGAGGAGGAAAGTGAGGACGGCGAGGAGGAGGAGAAAGAGGCCAAGGAGGTGGCGGCGGCAGGTCCGGGAAAGAGGAGGGCGGCGAGGGAGAGCGAGGACGAGAGCAGCGAGAGCGAGGACGACGACGGGCGGACGAAGGAGGAGCGGCTGTACGACCGCGCCAAGAGGAGGATAGAGGTGAGCATCAGTAAACACGAGAGGAGTGAGCGCTGTGCTGCGTTCAGCCTGTCTCTGACTGCATCCTCTGTGTGTGTTGTCATAGAAACGGAGAGCGGAGAACCTGAAGAACATTGATGTGGACAGGCTGAGAGCGCCGGTGGTGTGTGTGCTCGGACACGTCGACACCGGAAAGACCAAGATCCTCGATAAGGTACGTTTACTGACTGTTTACCGACTGTTTACTGTTTACTGACTGTTGCAGTTACTGTCTGAGTGTGTTGTATCACTGAAGTAATCCTGTGATGTGTGTGTGTTCTGCCTGTTTTCTGCGTGTAGCTGCGACACACACACGTTCAGGACGGCGAGGCCGGAGGAATCACGCAGCAGATCGGAGCCACAAACGTCCCGAAGGAGACGATTGAGGAGCAGACCAGGATGGTGAAAAACGTACGAACACACACACACACACACACACACACACTCAGTGATGTCAGCTCCGTGTTGGTGTGTATTAACACGCGTGTTGTTTTGTGCAGTTTGACAAAGAATCCATCAAGATTCCCGGCATGCTGATCATCGACACACCAGGACACGAGTCCTTCAGGTAACACACACTCAGACACAACCTGGATCTTTGTCGTGTGCGTCTTACGTGTTTTTGTCCATCATGGAGAGAAAAAACTGTTTCCTCGTTCATCTTTTTATAAATGATAAACTTTTCCTGCAACAAATCTTTTCCATGAATAAAAGAACGATGTTAAAGCTGCGTATGGCTGTAAAACACTCCGGCTGTGCATGAAGAGACGCTGCAAACTGATGCAACACTTGTTCATATGTTTTTAACCTCCTTTAACAATACTTGAGTCAATAATATACCAATAACCTTTAAGTCCGGGTGTCACCAGCATTTAAAATGGAGAAATTCACTTTATTCCAAAGGAATCACAACAATCAGTGAAATAAATCTACATGACTTTTTTTGCGTTCACCAACTCGCCCCGCGATACGTCACCAAACCTTCAGCTACACCTGTTTGACGTGGACGAGTGAGTGTGACTTTGTGGCGTGTGTGTGCGTCCTCGGTAACTCTGTGTGTGTCGTTGTGTTGTCAGTAACCTGAGGAACAGGGGCAGCTCTCTGTGTGACATCGCCATCCTGGTGGTGGACATCATGCACGGTCTGGAGCCTCAGACGCTCGAGTCCATCAACCTGCTGAAGGAGAAGAAGTGTCCGTTCATCGTCGCCCTCAACAAGGTCTGTCACCTGTCCGCCGTCAGGTGTGTCTCTCGCCTGTCGCTGTTGTTGTTTTCTGATGGCGTTCTTGTTTTGTTTGCCGTCAGATCGACCGCCTGTATGACTGGAAGAAGAGTCCGGAGACCGACGTCGTGGCGACGCTGAAGAAACAGAAGAAGAACACCAAGGATGAGTTTGACGAGAGAGTCAAAGCCGTCATTGTGGAGTTCGCTCAGCAGGTGTCGATCATTTACATCATCACTGATCAACCAATCACAGCACAGAATATGAGAACATGCCAGCAGTTGTCCGACCAACAGTCCAAAACCCCAAATATTCAGTTCACTGTCACATATGTCAAATACAAGCAGCAAATCTTCACATTTTAGAAGTTGAAAGCAGCAAATTTTTGACATTTCTGCTTGAAAAATGACAATTATTTCATTATCAAAATAGCTGCAGATTAATTTTCTGTCGGTCGATCATTGCAGCTCAGGAATAAATGTCTTTTGTTTCACTGTTTTGGTCAAACATTGAAAGATAAGGAAGATTAGACACTTGAAAAATAAAGATTATTTATGGATGCATTACAGTATTTTCCAGGTGAAACATTAATAGTGAATTTAAGACTAAAATTGTGATTAGAAAGCATGAAGGTAAACGATACCTTTAACATACCATTCAGGGTAGAATACAGGTAGGAAACATTATGAAGACATCTCATATCCAAACATGTGAACCCTGCTGCTGTTCTGGAAGTTTAGAAATATAAAAAAATCACAATTCATTAAAAACTGCCAACTTATTAAAAATATCAGAGATACGTTGCCATAGCGACTCTTTCTGTGCTCCTCAGGGTCTGAACGCCGCCTTGTTCTATGAGAACAAAGACCCCCGGACGTTTGTGTCGTTGGTTCCCACCTCGGCTCACAGCGGCGACGGGATGGGAAACCTCATCGCTCTGCTGATCGAGCTCACTCAGTCCATGCTGGCCCGCCGGCTAGCTCACTGTGAGGAGCTGCGGGCTCAGGTCATGGAGGTAAAAGAGTTTATTTGACCTGAAATACTTGAGGTTCTCCACAGAGAGCTGGTGAACATACCTGATGATTTCTGTTTGTGTTCAGGTCAAAGCTCTGCCAGGTATGGGAACCACGATAGACGTCATTCTGATTAACGGACGTCTGCGGGAGGGAGAGACCATCATCGTGCCGGGAGTGGAAGGACCAATCGTAACGCAGATCAGAGGGCTGCTGCTGCCTCCTCCTCTGAAGGAGCTCAGAGTCAAGGTAAACAGGAAACATACAAACTTATCACGATAAAATAATGTCCAGGATAAGAAAACAAGAAGTACACTGTTGATAAAAGTCATATCAGAAAGAAGAAAACCTGAAGTCACACAGTGTCTCATTCAGCGTTTCCTTTATGTCTTTCTGAAAAAGTGAAGTGTGTTCTTTCCATTTTCTCAGACCGCTCTGCTCCCCTCCAGCTGCTGCTGTCAGACATTTAAACATTTGTTACTCTAACAAAGTTAAACTGCGTTTTCATTGTGCGCACAGAAAAAAACTACAGCTCCCATTAAAAGAACTACAAGTGCAGCAGCTGTTGATGTTTCTGGTTGTAATCTGTGCTGTGTCTCTATGGACTTATGGGAAATGATGTTTGTTAAATGGCCTTTAAAAAATAAATAAAATAAATATATAAATAGTAATATATACCGTCGGCTGACAGTTGTACAGCTGTATTGATTGATTGACTGACTGATTTATTGATCGGTTGTCGTGTGTAGAACCAGTACGAGAAGCACAAAGAGGTGTCGACGGCTCAGGGCGTGAAGATTCTGGGTAAAGACCTGGAGAAGACGTTGGCGGGGCTCCCCCTGCTGGTGGCTCACAAGGACGACGAGGTCCCCGTCCTGAGGGTAACGCACGCGCACACACACACACACACTCCCTCTCATCTTTGAAGTGATTGATCTTGAGATTTGTACTCCCAGTTCACTGACTGATTTGGTTCTGGCTGGTTTTCAGGATGAACTGGTGCGAGAGCTCAAACAAACGCTGAGCTCCATCAAACTGGAGGAGAAGGGAGTTTACGTCCAGGCGTCCACGCTGGGATCACTGGAGGCTCTGCTGGAGTTCCTCCGGACCTCCAAAGTCCCCGTGAGTAACTCAGTACATTTACTCAAGTACTGTACTTAAGTAGAGTTTTGAGGTACTTGTACTTTACTTGAGTATTTCCATGTGATGCTACTTTATACTTCCACTCCACTACATTTCAGAGGGAAATATTGTACTTTCTACTCCACTACATTTATTTGACAGCTTTAGTTACTTTTCAGATGAAGATTTGACACAATGGATAATATAACAAGCTGACCTTTGACCTCTATCTTTGTGTGTGTGTGTGTGTGTGTGTGTGTGCAGTACGCTGGTATCAACATCGGTCCCGTTCATAAGAAGGATGTGATGAAGGCGTCGACCATGCTGGAGCACGACATGCAGTACGTCACCTTTTTCATACTCTACATAACATATTAAATTTACTGTCATAGATGATGAAGAAAAGCACTTTTGAGAATCTGAAACCAGAGAATTTGTCATTTTCTGTATGTGTGACGGATGTTTTTGTCGGCAGGTATGCGGTGATCCTGGCGTTCGACGTGAAGGTAGAGAGAGAGAGTCAGGAGATGGCCGACAGTCTGGGTGTTCGGATATTCTCGGCTGAAATCATCTACCATCTGTTCGACGCCTTCACCAAGTACAGAGAGGACTACAAGAAGGCCAAACAGGACGAGTTCAAGTAGGAAAACGCGCTTCTTTTGTCACATTTCATTTAATATTTTATTCTTGAGTCAAACACGACACACAGCTTGCTCCGATAGTGTGTGTTGTTTAACATGTGTGTGTTTTCAGGCATGTGGCGGTGTTCCCTGTGAAGCTCCGTGTTCTTCCTCAGTTCATCTTTAACTCCAGAGATCCCATCGTGATCGGCGTGAGCGTGGAAGCCGGCGTCCTGCGACAAGGAACGCCGCTCTGCGTCCCGAGCAAAGGGGTGAGTCTCTCCGAGTGTGTGATGATGATGATGATGATGTGTGTTCTGTGCTGGTACTTATAATAAGTGTGTGTGTGTGTTTCAGTTTGTGGACATCGGCGTGGTCACCAGTATCGAGGTGAACCATAAGACAGTGGAGAGCGCCAAGAAAGGCCAGGAGATCTGCATCAAGATCGAGCCCATTCCTGGAGAGTCGCCCAAGATGTACGGTCGGCATTTTGAAGCCACTGACATCATCGTCAGCAAGGTGACAAACACCTCCGACACCTGTTAATCAATGTTTGTTTGATTTTTAACAAAGGAAATGTAACCGTGCCGTAACTAGAAAAGCTCATTTTCAGGAGGAATCTCGTGATTTCAGAGTCAGCTAATGTGTCGAGGTAGCACCAGAGTGAATTTTTAGGAAGACAGAAATGAAAGAAAGGAGGGAAGAAAAGAAGGGAGAGAAGAAAAAAAGAGAAGGAGGTAAGAAGGGACAGAACAGAGGAAAGGAAAAATCAGGGAAGGGTAACAATGTTTTCACAACTTATAAATATCTCAAGATTTTACATGTTTTCTTTGAATTTATCTAATTTATATTTATATGATGTGTTCATGTGCTTTGTGTTTTTAACCTGCTAAACACAACCAGTCGCCCTTTGGGTCATAATGAATAAGTCTTGTAGCACAAAGCATGAAATTTAAACAGCATTTTTACATTATTGAACAGTTATATGTTATATGTTTTTTTCCAGTTTAGTTGTAGTTTTAGTTCAGTTTAGAAAAACTTAAAAACACAGTGGAGCACAGATAGTGATAGAAAGATTCTTCTTTCTTTCATATCAGCTAGTTTTTACATGAAGTCCATTTTCATTTGTTTGATTTTACTGTTAAAAATGATTTTAGTTAAATTTTTATAAAAATGACTGATTAGTTACGGTAAAACTAATCTCAGAACCCTTCAGCTATCTGTCTGATGACATTTTAGCCTCTGGGGCCAACGGCCAATATTTCGGGGGATAACGGATATCCGGGCCCTCTTCTGTGCGCCGGTCGTTATTTACAGTCCGATTAGCAACTGGAGACAGTCCAGATGACATTTGGGCTAATCTCTATAAACAGATATATGCATATGAATGCAGATACTTCTTTTTTTTTTTTTTAAAAGCTAGTAAATTAGCCGATGGGTTCTGAGATTGTATTTCAGCCAATTCGTTCCCCCTCTTTTGCTCTCCACACAGACTGTTTACCTGCATGTAACCAAAGCCCGCTCAAACATGATCGGTCAGTGTAAGGTGTAACTACGTATGCGTTATATTTAAATATGTTCATGGTCATATCTTGTTTGTATTATTCATTTATTTATATTTTTTGTTTTTGTTCCAGTTTTTTCAGTTTGTCAACCCATTATACTCCATGTTTTTATTACTGTTATTATTACTATTTTTAACAGTTTAATGTCATCTCAGGTGGGGGGACACTGTCACAATCTTGTTTATCGGTACTTTAAAGAAAGATTATTTGATGGAGGAAAATAAGCCTTTCTGATCTGCAGACGGTAGCTTAAAAATGATCGAAAAAAGCAGCAAAGTAGAAGCGTTTAAAAATAATTGTGAATAAAAGAGACTTTGTTTTAGAGTTAGTGCTTTGGAAAGTTTTTTTTTTATTTGTTCATCGGTCATTATTTGAATGTCGGCATTTGAGAATTTACGGTATTTTTCTTGAGCTTTAGGTTCAGTCTTTTCGTCTGCGGTAACATCCTCGGTGTGTGTTTGCGTGTTTCAGATCACACGGGCGTCCATCGACGCGCTGAAGAACTGGTTCAGAGACGAGATGCAGAAATCTGACTGGCAGCTGATCATGGAGCTGAAGAAGACCTTTGAGATCATCTGAGGGACTCAAACACACGATGAGACGGCAAACGGAGGGACAAAAAAATTTAAAAAAAACAACCGACAAAACCGAATAAAGACGTGAAAGTGTTTTTCTGTGAGAAACGAACAGTTTTTTCCACTGTTGTAAACAGTGATAGTTTAGACCACATTTCACACACACACACACACACACTCAGTATTCCAACGTGCCTGTTCTTCAGCTACAACGTTGTGTTACTACTCTTTCTTGTTCTCTGCTCTGATTTGTGGCTGCTGCTGCTTTGTGTCTCCCTCCTTCCTCACCTCCACACCCAGACTGAGGCTAACGAGCTTAACGAGGCCAACGAGTCCCTACATGGCCAGTCTTGAGCCCGCCGAGGTGCATTGTGGGATTATATTGAACGGCACTAGTTCTGGAGGGGAAGAGTTTTTTAAAATTTCTTTTCACAAAACACCAAATCATTGAGGCAGCAGCGGCGACGGTCAACTTTAAAGACTTTGAGGAGTTGACTCAGCGTTGATGGTTTTGCTGTGCGGTTTGTCGGCCATGTTGGAGGCCAGCATGGCGAAGGCGGGGTGGGGGTGGGGGGGTGCAATGACAGAGGATGGTCACCTCTGAAATTTTAAACTCTGTTTTTGCTGCAAATGCTGATGTAATAAATTCCCATGATTCTGATGAAACATGCAGTTTTCAGTTCGGTTCTGTTCACATCTGCAGGAGAATGAGCTGTAATGTATGGAGGTCTGTGGCTGCCAATATTAAAAATTAAAGCATTTAATCAAATTGAAATTTCAGTTTGTTTGCGTATGATGTATGACGCAAAATTTAAAAATCCAGTTTTCATTTGCACGTCTGAAAATTACATAAGAATAAAATTACATTTTAGTGAAATGGATTTTTAATTTTCATGTTGAAATTGGAAAACCACGGAGCGGCCTGGTACCCAAATGGTTCTATTCCGATCATGTTGTACCTATCTCTGTCCCCTTGTTTCCTGGCTGCCACTTCCGATCCTCTATCCAATAAACGCAAAAATGTCACCAAAAAAAAATCTTAAACCACAAGAATGTGCAGCCTAAACCTACAAATTTAATTGCAAACTGGACTTATGCATTTTAATTGCAAAAACGAAAATTAAATGGAAATTTTCTTTTTCATGTTTAATTTTTTCATGGTTGAGTTTGACAGACTTCATAAAAGAGACTTGGGAGAGTCCTGCAATTATGAAAATTTTAATTTTCATTAGAAACGAGAAAGTTTAGAAATGTTTTACAACCTGGACATGATTTAAATACAAAAGTCCAGTTTTACAATCTAATAAGTTTAGGTTGGATGTTATTTGGAAAGTCCATTTGATGTTCAGTTTTACTTTCATTATAGCAGTGTTATGTCACTAATATACAGTATAAATATTACTATATAGAAGTATTTGTCAATTTTTAGTTTAGTTAACTTTTTTTTTACTTTTCCGACATTCAAAAAATGAAGTTTGTATGTTGAAATTTTACTTTTGTCGTACATCATCTGCATACAAATGGAAAATTTACTTTCAAGTGGTTTCATTTTAATTTTGGCAGCCAAATACTTCTGTATGATTGATAAATTAATTTTAAAATTTCAATAGTGGTGTTGAAAACTTTGTGTTTGATATAGAATCTGAATCCAGATATGTTTGAATTCGTTATTAAGTTAACTTGAGATAAAAATGACTAAAACTCAGCGATTCACTTGACAATCTGCACCTTTGTTGTGTGAGAAGCCTGAAAATGAGTTGAAATGTTGATTAAATACGCTTCTGACAGTTATTTGATCCAAAAACTGGAGGTACAAGTTGATCAGCTTAAAATATTGATCTGATATAAATGGGTTTAGCAGTGATCATTTCAGTAGAGAGGAGTCGCCACTAATCGCAGCCCATGTCTGTTAAACAACAAAATCACAATAAGTCCACTCCTGATACTTCACTGGTCTCAGCGAGTAGAAACACCTTTAGTCTTGTAGAGACATTAACCAGTTTGTCATTTTAACCGGTGAAAGCGACGGTGAAAACAGACTTGAAACTTGCTGTGTGGAGATAATCCATCAAAATTTAATCAGATTTATTTTCTGTCAAACATATTTTCGTGGTGGTGATTCAGGTCTCCCTGTTGCACTCAAGGAAGATCTGACATCTGAAATTTGAGTCGAATGCTGAAAAGCAAAATACAGACGAGCTCTCTGGGAGTCTTTTTTAAAAGGTGAAGACCCAGAATTTCCCGATTGTTTTACCTGAAAAGAGACGAAACCAGTACAAACCAGTTCAGATAACAAAAACAGTTCAGACAGAACGTTCCGGCCTCTGACATCTCCCTGATGTTGAATATTTGTGATGCCAATTAAAAACAATTAAATGTCTATTCTGTAAAAACTGAGCAGGTGCTGGAATTACGATTATTTTAAACATGTTTGATATTTACAACAACTTTCCAGCAATGCAGGACCAGATTTATTGATGCTGATAGGGATACTTATTATCAAAAATGTCAAATGTACGATCATGTGTGACACAATTTATGAGGTGAATACATCTTTAACAAGGTACTTCTGACAAAACAAGACTTAGTATTGGTGGTATCCATACGTAAGAGGTTGGTCCAGCTACCTTAAGCACCTGTTTCACCTCATTCAAATCAAAGTGGCTCAAAGCCTGAGGAGAAGGAATGTGATCAATATATTTAATGGAAAAGTTATGTACAACATAAACATGAACTTCTGTTCCCGGTTTCTTTTTAATACATTGATTAAAACCAGTCTGTAAAAGTGCAGAAAAAAGTGGCTTTACTACTCTCTCAGTTTTGGATTTTGTGTCCCGTGCCTTCATGTGAAGACTCCATTTCTCAAGCCAGACTCATCTTGGAGAATATTACAGACATTACATAAAAGAATAAATAAATAATCATCTTAATTTGGCCATTAGACGGTGGCAGGGATGAAATGTCCGTGAAGGTCCATGTGGACGCTGGCGGAAATGGAGGCTCGGGCGATCTCCTTGAAAGTTTTGGCGTTGAGGACGAGCATGAAGGGAGAGATGTTTGGATCTGGAGAGATGACAGACGACAAGATCACCCCTGCAGGAAGAAAAACATAAAGAGAAGAAATAATTAAATGATCCGCTCCACACTGAAAGTGAAGCAAAAATTAGCGATAAAGTTGCTGCTGTTTGGTAGAAGAAGCCCTCACCGTCATCTTCCTCCACGGCTCCCGGCGACGCCACAAACACCGGCTCTGAAGGATAGCAGTTCTCTTGCTGCCACTCAATGTGTTTCCTGTTGACGATGTCAAATTTGGCGATCTGTTGGATGAAAGAGCAGAAGAGAGGTCAGGCTGTAACATTTTTAAGTTTTCTTCATTATCAAAGTAATCCAGTGATAGTTGTCTGTACACCCAATGCTACACAAAGCATTATGGGAACTGTAGTTCCACAACTGAGAACATGATTATCCCCCAAATCAAAGTAAGACAAGAAACAAAGAATAATAACAGGGCTGTCAAAAAATAAATTGGCTCAGAGGGTGACAGTAGATGGGGGCTGTTTTGTTCCTTTAGATAATGATGGTGTTGTTAGTAGTTTTGAGGTGTTTGACCTTGTTGGGATGAGGCGTCCACTCCACCCTGGAGCCGTAGAAGTATCTGTACTTTTTAGTGTTGAAGTTATAGTTGATGCCTGGCAGCTCCAGACCTGAGGAGGGATCAGACTCATTAGTCAGGAGGATTGAGTGGCTTTAACATTTTATAGACAAAATAAGAAAATAATCGTTACTCGCAGCTCTAGCGTGAATCACGAACCTTCGAACAGAGTGTCGGGCTGGCAGTAGACGGATCCGTCCTCCTGCATCACCGCTTTGGCTGTCGTGTCCGTCAGCGTCACCAGGTTACTTCCTCTGGGAGATTCCTGGAGAACACATCAAAGTCTTCATGCAGTTCGTAAAATGATAAAGTTGACAGTAAAGTGTTTCAGGCTGTATTTTTCAGTCTAACTGTACCTCCTGGATGTTGAGCGGCAGGACGAATCTCTGAACGACCGGCGGGGAGAAGCTGGTGTTGGACTCTATGAAGTTGCTGGTCTCCTGTCTCATGTTCTGGATGTAGAACATATCGTACAGGTTGCTGTTCTTGTAGCTGATCAGGTCGAAAACCACGTGGCCGTCAGCCTCATAGGCATTGATGTGGTGGAAGACCACCATGGCGTCGCCGTAGAAACGCGTGGAGACGGCCTTCCCTGTCTTTCTGTTAATGAGGTGGAACAAGGTCTAAGAAAGGAAAGGAAGGACACAGGTTAGAGTAATACCTTAAAATTGTAATAAAGAACAGTTAATACTTAATTTCCATCACTAAGTTATATAATTGACATTAACATTGAAATGACTCGAAATGGGAAAAGTGTCACTTGTAGTTCTGAACCCACTGAGAATCAACACCAATATGTACACGTCCTATAATATCCTGTTTTGTGTGTGTAAATATTTGCTTTACATAAGAATAACGCTGTATAGGTCAGGTATTGTTTAAATTTCAGAAGGTATTTTTTCTTCTTTAATTGTCAATAATTGTTGCACAAAATAAAAATAATCCTGTTTAAGGCCCTAAAAGGCCCATCCTGCCAACTGCCGCCGGTCCTACCATCAGTGAAAGTTTGGTTGCTTACGATGTCTTCTTTGTCTAATTTGAGGCAGCTTCCCCAGTTGACTCCTCTGAAGTAGGCGGTGGCCAGTTTGACAATGTCCAGTTTGAAGGGCTGCTCCACAAACACAATGTAGTTTTCGGTCATGCCGAAGCTGTGGAAGTAACTCGGGAACAGAGTGGAACGGAAAGGAATCGAGCAGATCTGCTGCACCTTCCTCAGCGCCGGCTTCTTATTCTCTTTATCAGAAACATACAATTCAGTATTATGGTTATTGTTATTATTAAAAGTTTCACTGGTGCCTTTTGCATTTATAATCTGCATTTAAGGAGTCATTAAAGAGTAACAATTCTAAAAATCTTGACTTCTAGGGGCTGAAATTAGGTACCAAACTGCTCTCGTGTTATTGGCTGGTCTTTGGGACTCCAATTACCAGAAAAATTTTTTTGTTAAAATAAAATTACTTCATTCTTAAACTCTCAAATAATCTGTCATATATTCTGAAACTCAATTCACTGTGACGAAGATCATCGTCTGTCATGCTACCAGTTTGTCTGATTACAGCATCATATCACTCGGAGCTCTAATGTGATAAAAACATGACTTCCTGAGCTCAGACACAATTAGACTGAGGGAGTTTTGTTCCCTCACTGTGGTCCGGTATGACCAGGGATAAACTGACTTGAGAAAGATGTCATTTCAAGAAATAATTGACAGTTCTGTCCTCCACTAAGATGTCAGCACGGTGTTTGTAGGTTCTGAGGGCAAACTGTACCTGAGGCATCAGCTGGGACTTTGAAGATGATGTATTTGGGCCGGCCGAAGCCCATGATGGCGGTGCCCATGTTGTACGTGTTGCCCTCGTTGTCATAGTGAGGATGAGCCGTCGCCAAGTTCAGAGCGATGTGGTTCCTGTAGTTAATCTGGAATTCAGAGGAACAGTTGTTTGTATAAAGAGATTTTTTTTTAAACGGTGACGTTATTGGACCTGCTTCTTCTTCTTGGTTTATAGATACTTACCCTGCCGACTGTTTCCAGGGTAACAGGGTCAATCTGGTTCATGTAGTTGACCTCAGAGGAGGCGTAGTAGTCCTGACCGTAGCGAATGATGTTGATCAGGTTGTTGTCGGTGAAGTTGGGGAAAACGTTGCAGAGATGCGTGAACGCTCTGGTGAGAAAGTGAGAAAAGTTTTTGATGTTTTTTACTTATCTGTTTCAGTTTACTGTTTTCTACTGGACAGAAGATTCTCCGTCCAACCAGTTTATGACATGTTTAATACTTTCTTTGGAAACAATCACCTCCTTTACCACAGCTTGTGTCACTGTACCACCAATAAATCAACGGCAAATTAACTTGACATAACTGTGCTAGATGGACTGAAACACGTTTATATGTGACTACTTGTCCTGGAATAAAACAGATCTCTGCATGACCTGGAAGGACTCTACCTGGAGAAGATGTTTTTGCAGGGATCTGGGTAGATCATGGTTCCAAACTCGGAGACGACGATCCGGTCGGCATTGACGTTTCTCTTGTAGGTGTCACTCTTCAGGAACTTACTTCTGTAAAACACCTCGCCTGAAACAACAACAAAGCTGTAAACACATACAACAGCACCAGAAACCAGATCTGTAACATGGATTTCAGCCCAAACCGAGCCAAGTCTCAAATCCTCCTTTTCTAGAGTCTGAAGCCTTCTGGTAATACACAGTTTTCTAACTTTTCTAATACTACATACATATTGTCACATATTGACAGTGAGGTAAGGCTGTGATAAGTATGTAAATTTTAATTTTGTTTCCCAGTGTGAAGAGACTCACCGTTGCTGAAGGTGAAGCTGTGGATGAGCGACATGCCGTCGAACCAGTGGTTGTACTCCGAGCTACCCACAGAGAACAGTCCAGGCCCATTCCTCAGCAGAGTGCCCTGTAGCCAGGCCGGTACAGAGCCTGCACCAAGCACAGGTCAAAGGTCACACTCACTGATGCTGTCACTAGCTACATTTCCATCCAAATCTTAACCACTGAATGTCCGTAAAATGTGAATATTTGGAGATAAGAGGACACAAGGAGATGACGTCATTAAAAGAGCGACATTAAAACTCAAACGATGGAAAACGTGATGGAAATATGACATTTCTGTTAGTTTCATGTATTGATTTGAGGAACGTTACAGTCTCCTCATCGCTCTTCATCTGAAAAGTAACTAAAGCTGTCAAATAAATGTAGTGGAGTAGAAAGTACAATATTTCCCTCTGAAATGTAGTGGAGTGGAAGTATAAAGTAGCATCACATGGAAATACTCAAGTAAAGTACAAGAACCCCAAAACTGTACTGAACTACAGTATTTGAGTAAATGTACTTCCACCACTGCTTAAATGCAGGACTTTTCCTTGTAACAGTAAGTAAAGAATCTGAGTACTTCTTCCACCAAAATAATCAGAGACATTTTCTAACTTCCTATTATTATAGTAAACAGTATTATGTTTCTATTATATCAGTATTTTAGGATTAAATTCTTCTCAAACAGTCAGACTCACCTTTCACTTGAGCTTTTACCGGCTCTGGAGTTTCCGTTCCATTTTTGCCAAGTATTGACTGCATTTTCTTGTATATTTCCCACTGCTCCTCGCCAGCAGACTGTACACCGCTGCTCTTATATAGCCTCCGTCTACGTGATGTTTCCAGGTTGAAGAAAAACTAAATCTGTAAACTGTGTGGATTATGTAACAGGACTGCAGTGGACTTCACTCTGCTTTTTACAATAAAAGACTGTTAATTGGGGTCGTCTGGTGGCTTCTGACCTCCATGGAAGCATAAAGCTTTACAGTACTCAGCGTTAAGCAGAGCGTGGGCTTCTGTGTGTCTTCACGACATATGACATTAATAATAGATAAAGTATTCACTGTTAATTGTGACAAATTTAAACCTACCTCTTTATAAATTATCATTATATATCATTCTTCTTTCACAGTTTTATTGGAGTTAAGTTTAATTTTATTACAGCTGTTGACAAATTCCAAATTGACTTTGCACTGCTGTTGTTACCAATCACAGTATTTATTGTTTATTTCTGGCTCACAAATCAACTTTAAATTTGAATTGGTTTATTATCTGTTCACAATTTTATATTAGAAAGGGGAAGTGCTGCTGGATCAGTCTTTGAACCCAGATCTAATCATAAAGAGATAATCAGGCCAGATAACATCTGCTCATTATCACCTGGCCAAATGCCAACTGGGATACTCTCCACTGCTGAAGTATATAATTAGATGTATATTCATCTATTTAAAATCTTTTTATTAAATGACGACTCAACAACATATAAAGCAGGGCTGGGTATCAGTTCGCTATACCTTTAACGTATCGACAGACCAAGTACCAGGTAGTATCAAAGTCAAAACGATGTCCAGTCAAATGATACCTGAATTCAATCCTTTTTGTACCCAGATCTAGAAAAAAATGACTAGTTGTTTGGTTTTGCTCGCAGCCAATCACCACAAGCGTTCTTCGATTTAATTCGACGTTTGATTGGCCCACTACCCACACAGTCTGTGGTGGTGAAGTCGAGCGCGGTGTATTTGACGGAGTTTGTAATTTTTTAAATGATACCCAGCCCTAAGACAAATACACAACATATACTGCAAATATTTCCCTTTTTTGGCTCCTCTATCCTTCCCACAAGAACAAATAACGAGTAAACATATTCATAATTGCAAATAAAAATAAACCAAGAGGACAGAAAAGACAAATAAGTGACAATAACTGAATGGGTCAATAAATAAATAAATAAAGGATCAAAAATTAAGTTACAAGTCCAGTTTATCTGCTTCCATATTTTCATAAAAGGTTAAAAATAGTTGCCAAGCAGCATAAAATTTGATCCTTTTATAGAGTAACAAATCTTCTCTAACCGAAAGTAACGCATGACCTTTAACTAAAAATTGTTTTTTGACATCATGAATTTATATTTTATTAAATTGTAAGAACAAAGCTGCAGAAAACACTGTTTATTTAGAAATCTTTCCCATATCAATTTAATCTTTGTAAAGTTTTAATTATCAAAACAAAATCTGTTATTTTAAATGTTATATATGTGCGAGTTAATATCTGAGTGTCAGAGTTTGACCTTCAGACTCATCTGCTGTATCTCTCCCTGTGTAATTGGTTAAATCAGTTTATGGCTTTAAAACTGCTCTTATCAGAGTTTATTTGTAGGTCACAGTTCTTTAATGAGCAGCCAACACTGGATCCCACCACCTGCATGTACAAGTATTAAACTGCAGCCTATATTGAAGAGGAAATGACAATTAATTTATTGTATAGCCGACGTTTCAACCACACTGGGTCTTTCTGGGGTTTTTTTTCCAAACACTTCTAAAAACGTAAAAACACCCTCATACCTGAAAATTCTTCTGCAATCTGTGGGTGAGTGTCACTAAAACACTGAACATTGATCATAACTCAGTACAGTAACGTCTAGGACTCACAAAACAAACAAAAAAACAATAATAGTAGAATAAATACATAAATATAAATAGATAAGTAATAAAATATAAACATTAGGTGATATGGTGTATAAGGTGGATCCTTACATGGTTAAAAAAAGATGTTATTTTATATACATACTGTATAGTAGGTGTTTATGTACAGTATATACAGCCTGTTCAGATATACATCATAATGACATATACATAATGAGTGAAATGTATTGCACATTTAGACTAAAACACATGTATATAATTTATAGGTGCAGTGAGTATTATAGTGTCCAGGGTTATGGCACAGTGCCACAGTGAGTTAACTGTTTATAAGTGTGACAGCGAGGAGGAACAAACTGTTCCTGTATCTGCTGGTTTTGGTGTAAAGTGCTCTGTAGCGCCTCCCAGAGGGGAGAAGGTGGAACAGGTGATGTCAGGGTGTGAGGGGTCCGTAGTGAGTTTCCTGACTCTGGAGGTGTACAGGTCCTGGATGGTGGGCAGGTCTGCAGACCCGACGGTCTGTTGTAGTCTGTTCCTGTCCTGTCTGCCGGCCAATCAAACCAGACAGTGATGGATGTGCAGAGAACAGACTCAGTGGCTGCAGTGTAGAACTGGATCAGCAGCTCCTGAGGCAGGTTGTATTTCCTGAGCTGGCGCAGGAAATACATCCTGAAGGCTTCCACAGCCGACACACTGCTGTTGAATATGGTGAGGGGGGACAGTGATGAAGGCTCCTCTTGAAGTCCACTGTCATCTCCACAGTTTTGAGTGTGTTCAGCTCAGGTTGTTGTGAGGACACCACAGGGCCAGCTGTTCCACGTCCTGCCTGTATGCAGAGTCGTCTCCTCTCCACAGAGAGCTGCTGGTCCTCCGACCAAAATCTCTGAAAAAGTTTCTGGGAGTGTAAAGACCAGTGAAAAAGGCTGTGAACTGTCGAGTATTCAACAGTTCTTCCCTGGTGAATCTGATAAAGGGAGACCACACAAATAAACAAAAAGAGAAAAAAATACTAAAGAGCGCAATACAGAGGCAGCCATTTTGATCTTTACTCAAATATTTGTAAGTTTTACTTAAAAATTACTTTTAAATGATTATTTGATCATTTAAATAGTTACTAATTAATGTTCTGTTGATCAACTAGTCAATTAATCGACAAAGTTGCAGCTCTATATTGACATATACATCTGTTCTACAAAATGAGGCCCCTGACAACAAGATGTAGAGAACCCATTACCACACTCTTAGATAAACAAAATAAACACGTACAGATAGTCTTGGATGAAAAATGAAGTTTATTACAAACAACGACAGAGAGCTGTTAGCAGTCAGTTAGCAGCTGTTAGTTTTGTACAAATAACACTGTTTGATTGGTTAGTTGAGTTTGCCAATCGGCAACAAGGCTAGGTCTCAAACAGCACCCTACGCCCTCCGTAGTGCACTATTTTCCACCCTAAACCCGCCATAGTACACTACACCTTAAACCTTCTGCAGTGCACTTTATACCTCATAGCGCACTGCCGTCCACCTAAAGCCCTTCATAGTGTGCTATTTTCCTCCTTAGACCCTGCTTAGTACGCTACCTTCCATCCTAAAGCCTTAATAGTGCACTACTTTCCACCTTGAACCCTTAATAGTGCCCTACTTCCCATTTTAAACCTTCTATAGTGTTTATTTTTTACACATAAAACCTTCCTAAGTGCGCTGTGTTCCACCCTAACCCTTCATAGTGCACTACATTCCACCTTAAACTCTTCATAATGCACTACTTTCCACTTGACACCTTTCAAAGTGCACTATCACCACCATGCACCCTTCTTAGTGCACTACAATCCACCCTAAATCCAGCTGGTGCACTCCGAGTTCAAAGGTTTTGATGTTTTTAATAATGTTGGACGTTAGTTATCGAGATTTTCTGCTTTTTTTTTTTATTCCCGATCGTGACATTGACATGTTGAAAACACAAAATCATTCACCTTTCTTTCTGAAAAGGGAACAAGGTAGCGTCCATTTTTGTAGTCAGTTATGACCTTTTGCTGCGTTCATGTTTTGTGGGATGAAAAAGATTTACGAGCATTTGAGACGGCTGTGTAATTGCAGAACGACGGACTTGAGGAATCCATGCTTGTTTGCTTTTTCAGACGTCTGTATTATCGAGTCGTAATTACAATTTGGATGTTGAAGTTCGGTATCTCCCACATGACATGAATGCAGCATTACATTTAAGTGCACCACACATTGACCACGATGGTTAGCGTCATTTACTACCCAGAAATTGTGTTTATAAACTGCCAATTTGCATTTGAAAGAAATGTAATTACGTTTCAAAATGAGTATTTTTTAAAATAAATGGACAGTATCGTATCCTGACAACTCGCTATGATGCATGTCAAGATGTAGTTTCTCAGGTGCATTATCCTGCAAGATGTTTACGTTCTCACATGCCAAGTTACTGCATCTCAACGTGTTTAAATTCTGTATCTTTAGACATTTACAGTGTAAATACGTCAGGTTTTGACGTGTAATCACAACAGTGTTCACTGATGCTTCCGAGCCTCTGATCCTCTTCATAGCATCTTTTCATCCTCGTCTTTTACATGTAAGAAATATCATTATTGCAAGAAATTGTTTAATTAAATATTTTGAATAGTAACAGATGGATTAGGGGGAGGGGAGCACAGTAGTACAGTGCTCTGCTGTATAAAAACACAAAAATGTTGACAATCATTCCTTCAAGGTCCACTAAGTGACTGTTCTGGAGCTTTCAATCATCTCACACACTCTTCATCAGCAGAGAGAGTTGTTGTAAAATTGTAGATGCTCCATTTTATTTTGAGCTCTTCAACGAATTTTGCGTCTACGTTGGCTCAAAGGTTGAGATCAAAAGTTCATTCCTGACTTTGGACAGAGCATTTTGACAAAACAGTCTCACCACAAGGTCCATTTAGTAGCTCTTCTGGTGCTTTCGATCATCTCACACATTCTTTATGAGCAGGTGGAGTTGTTGTAGAATTATAGAGATTCAAATTTCCAGTTTATTATTCTCCATATTGGCTTTAAAGTTAAGATTAAAAGTTAATTCTTGACTTTGGAAACAGCAGTTTGGTCCATTTAGTAGCTCTTCTGGAGCTTTTGTGAATTTTATTTATTGACGTATAAACACGCTTTTAACTTAACATCTTAACATTTGTAGGGCTGCAACCAACAATTAGTTTCATTATCGATTAATCTGTTGATTATTTTCTCTATTGTTTTGGAGTTGTTTGGTCAGAAAATGTCAGGAAATGGTAAAAATTGTTGATTACTGTTTCCCAAAGCCCAAATAGTTTGCAACTAATTGATTAATCATTGCATATCTAAACATGTCAGATTTTAGCTTGTTAAGACACAATAACTTGGCGTGTAAAGTTCTTGCATGATAACACACATGAGAAAGTAAATGCGTGTGTTACTCTTCACACCGAGCACTCGGCTTCAAAAATGCAACCTCACGCGCTCCATTTGAAGGCAGCGTTCCACCTTTAACCCTTTCATAGTTTGCTACGTCACTCCCTACTCCCTTCATAGTGCACTACGTTCCACCTTAAACCCTCCGTAGTGCACTCTGCAGGCTGCGTAGCTCCTTAAGGACCGGGGTGTTGTCTGAGAATGGCACCAGAGAAACAGAGAGAGAGAGACAGAGGTAGAGAGAGAGAGACAGGTAGAGAGCGTGTTGAAGGTTTAGTAGAAACAGACAGTCACAGTATGCTGTCTGTCTGTCTGTCTGTCTGTCTGTCTGTCCTCCAGGCAGGCAGACAGACAGGTGGACAGAGAGACACAGTGTCCAGTGTTAGTGGAGTAGCAGTTGGAGGTCTGGTCTATATACAGAAACAAGAAATGCATATTCAGAATATCCAAACTAACCAGAGCACGTGCGCACATGAAGCCCTCCACCGCTGGTTGCTATGGTAACGGTGGTGGATGAGGGGGAGAGGTGTGGGGTTAATAAGGAGGGAAGGGGGGTTTGGGGTTGAGGGGGGGGGCGGGGGGGGCCGCAGCTGCTCTGGTTAGCTAAAAAGACCCCAAAGGAAAAAGAAAAACAAAACAAAACAAAAAAAAGACGGGTGTCACCGCAAACACAACAAGTCGTCATGGCAACGCTACACCGGGACACCACCTAACTGTCAGTGGAAAAACACACACACACACACATACAGGATGGCGTTACTACACACACACACACACACACACACACGCTCTCTCTCACACACACACAAACATTAATATGACAAACAGTTTCTCTCATTTTTTGTTTTTTTTCTCTACTGGAGGTGAAAAACAGATTCTATTATTCTTAATTATAATAATCATCATAGTAATCTTCATCATCTTCTTCGTCATAGCAGTGGTTTGTTTGTATATGTGAGTGTGTGTGCGTGTGTGTGTGTCTTCAGTCTGTTTATACACACTATTAACAGGATGACAGAGGGGAGTTCTGATTGGTCTGACGGGTCGTTTTCACCTCTTCTCTTCCAGGAAACTTTTTTAAATTTTCTATTTTAATTGTCTCTTGTTGCTAGGCAACGGCAGCTTCCTGGAATCCCAGTCTAGTAGTGGTGATGATGATGATGATGTATGTGGTCATGTGATCTCCCTCCCACTGACCCGAAAGGTAAAACAGTTTGTGATGTCGTCAGCGTGTGATTGAGCCGTAAACTGGAGAGCGACCTGACGGAGGCGTCTGATTGGACGAGGTGAGGACGGAGGAGCGAGGAGGTGTGTTTTGGCTGAATGTTGAAGCACCAGGGGGGAGGGAGGAGACTAACAGTACCTGCTGCTGGGAGTGTGTGTGTAAAATGTGTGTTTGTAATGTACTTTTTAAAACTTGCAAGCGATCAGGCTCCAAAAGCGTGTTAGAAAACGAGCCAATCACAGCCACAGATCTGATCCAGAGGAAGATATCTCAACAGCCGCTTTGGTAACGTGTTATTTTACAGGTCCTTAAATTTTACACTAATTTCCTGGAAATTTTCTATGTAATTTGCAGGTATGTAACAGTTAATTTTTAGGACATTTTGCTAAATTGGTGGAAGAAAGTGTTCAGTTGGTTTATAGTTGGGTTCATATGTTAATTTCCAAAAAAAAGAGAGAAAAAATGTACTTTTCAGCAGGTAGTTTCTGTCTCAAACGACATATTAGTTTGTTTCTTAAGAACTCTATAATGGGCAACAATTTCAGCAGTACTTTATTTTATGCATCTCTTTCTTTCCTGCTAACTTCCAGAACATTTTTTGCTGACATTTATCTGTAAGGGTTATGCAATTTGGTAGTAACAGGAAATGCATGTTTAAAAAAGAATCTAATATGGTTAATTGTATTTCTGGGTATAATTTATTGAGAAATTTTGAAAATTAAGTTTTTTCTGTTTTTTCCTATCATATCTACCAAATTTTAGGACACTTTTCTGTAAAGGGTCCTAAAAATTAACTGTTAAATACCTGCAAATTACTCAGAAAATGTCAAGTTAAAATTAGTATAAAATGAAGGAGCTGTAAAATAAAGCGTTTCCACTATTTTCTGGACTGAAATTTGCTGCAGATATTCATGTTTCCCAGAGGATTCAGTAACTGAACTCATTCTGGACGACACTGTAACCAAGAGGAAATGACAGGATCTGGTGTGTGAAGCCCAGTTCACACCAAAGATTCACAACAAGACGAGTTGAAACTTGCAACTACTTGCAATGCGCCGATCTGCAAAACCTGCCAGTTTACACCAATGTGACTAGACAAGACGTTGTATCGCCTCCATAGCAACGACTTTCTGTACTTGCGTTCTAACTGACGGCTTTTCAGGCCTTTTTTTGGTAGCTGGATATAATTTGTAGCTTCTTAAAAATATGAATGAAGACAGTGATGGTGAGTTACTTGCTACAGTTGCATTTCTAGTATTGATGAAACAGCAAAAACATGGAAAAAACGAGGATCTCTTTTTTCCATCCAAAATTTTGCCATTTCGACCAGCTGACAGTTTGCTGACTTGACCTGTTGACTTCACTATGAGCTGATTGGCTGTTGAAACAGTTGATGTGTGTTTTACGTTCTAAAACCAGCCACTGGCGACTCGACAAGCTGAGTTGCAGGCGACGCCTTCAGCCGGCCAGTTCACACCGCTGCAACTTTTCCCTGCAGCGTTTCATCTCGTCGTGAATCTTTGGTCTGAACTGGGCCGAAGAGACATGAACACCCAGCAGGACAAAGCCAGAAGAGAGTCATAACAGTCAAATCTGAACACACAGACATGAAACTCATGTTGATATGATTCAGTGTGACTTACACTTCCTGAGGATGTCATTATCTCTGATGTCCGTCACCAGTAAACCTCCATAAATCCACTTAGAAACCAGAGAAAAAGCGGCTGCAGAGTAATCCAGTGATAGTTGTCTGTACATCATGTCACACTGCAAACAGGAGCTGCTAACAGCTGATTCATGACTTTTAATGGAGACAAGTTGTAGTCAGAATATTTTGAGAATAGTCGTAATATTTTGACCTGATGGTGGCGCTACAGAAAAGGTCAGAAGGTCACCAAAATAAGGAGGGTTCATCCTCTGGGGAACATAAATATGTTCTCTGAGATATCTTGATCCAGATGTTTGAAGTTTTGGGGGATAATAAAAGACTTTCCCATCATGCTTTCGGCCCTGTCGGCTTGCAGTGTTTTAAATGTCAGTGTGTGTGTTTGTCAGTGTGTGTTGAGCACGCTGCGCGGCACCCAGCCCTCGGCGGCCGGCGAGTCGCTGTTGGCCGGCCGGTAAACCAGACTCTGCCCCTGCTGGTTGGACGCCAGAATCTGAACCTTCTCGCCTCGAAACACCGAGATCTCGTCCTCGCGCACCGCCACGAAGTCCTGCAGCACCAGCACCAGCTCCTGACACACACACAGGGGTCAAAGGTCACGTGGGTTCAGCATAAACAACCATTAGGAGTCATGAAACAGGGCTGAGTTCAAACCTGGTCGTCCTGCTCGCTGTCAGGAGGCGGCTGAGGGGCGTGGCCGTTCGGCGTGGGCGGGGCCGACGGCGGTCGCCCTGACGACAGAGGGCGAGTCACTGATATCCCGCCCTCCTTCCTCTGGTACTCGATCGGAGACTGAAGAGCTGCAGGAACATAAACTGATTAGAGTCTGATTAACTGCTGCAACATCCGGAGATTCAAGGAGGATTTCAGGAGATTTAAGGATGTTTTACATAAGTGTAGCACCTCCTACTCACCAGACAGGAAGTTGTTTTGAGCGTCCAGCAGGGCGGCGATGTTCTCCACCCAGGTCATCTTGATGCTGGCGGAGGACGCCTGCAGCGTGAAGCGCTCCGCCGAGCCGCGAGACCACAACACGAACTTACAGGGATCCCCGTCCACACTGTCCTGCATCGCCAGGTAACTCACCTGAGGACACGTCAAACAATAACCAGGGTGGCTCCCAGAACATCCAGCTTAAACCAGTATAACCAAATTGAATCGATTCAACCAGTATAAACCAGTCTAACCTTGATGCTGTTCTTGAACTGGTATCCCGGGTTGTTGGAGCCTTTGCGCAGCAGCTCGCTGAAGATGATGATCTGCTCGAACAGGAAAACTCTGCGCTCTTTGCTGCGAGACAAAACTCCTCCGTCCTGCTCCCAAACACAGAAGGTCTCCTGCTGCAGCAGCTTCCCCTGAGACGTCAGCTTCCCCTGCAAGACAGGTGAGACAGGTGAGTCTGTTTTAAAGCTGCATTTGTTGCATTCGTTGTCCACTTGGGGGCAGAATAACTCCACAGACAGACAGGTGAGGACAGACAGACAGGTGAGGACAGACAGACAGGTGTACCTCGTATCCCTGCAGGCGTCCCAGGTTCATCATGTCGTTGCAGCGTTTCGGCACCAATGACATCAGCTCCACCGCTTTCTGCACACACACACACACACACACACACACACACAGATGTTAAATATTACAACAGTGTGTGATGGTCTTCAGGGTGATGATTCACCTTCTCACTTTAATCATTTAACAGGTTAGAAAAAACAATGTGGAAGAGAAAACAAAGGCTGTAAACATCTCACCAAACTAAAAAATCTGCTCGTTTAGTGAAACCTGCGGCTCTCGTTTATGACGTATTTCTTTCTTTTATTTGTAACTTTTTGACCTTTATTTAACCAGGATGGCTTCTTAAAATGATCAGTCCATTAACTGATTAGTCAATCAAATTTAATTGGCAACTTTTTAAATAGAAGAATAGGGTATATGAGTTATTTTAAAATCTTACAACATTTCTGTAGGAATTTATTGTTGAAATGTGTTTTTCCTACATAAGTATTGAGTTTTCCTTCTTTATTATCTGATACTCATCTGAGTTTGGATTTCTGGAAAATACTCATAGTGAAATTATCATACAAAAATGATAAATTAACTCATACTGGGATCCTTCAAATGCAGCTTTTAAAATCAGATAACTTTTGAAGGGAGGTTGGCTGATAAAACATTTGTGGCCTTTTTAATTATCAGGTTAAAATTCTCTGATTTCAGCTTCTTTTGTCTTCTGTGATAGTAAACTGAATATTTTTTGTTTTTGGACTGTTAGTCGGGACAAAACAAGACATATTCTGACATTTTTAAGACCAGAAGACGAATCTGTGATGAAAATAATAGTTTTGTGTTATAAACAGACTCACCTCGATCTCCTCACAGTCCAGTCCTGCTTTGGACGTGTACTTGAGAAAATCCTGATGTCAAGAAAAAAAAGATTAGGAATGATGAATAGAAATAGAATAGAAAATAATACGTTTTATACACTCAGCAACTTAACTGACCTTGAGCAGCAGCTGGTATTTGGTGATTCTCTGAATGGGTTTGATCAGATAATCGCTGATCGACATCCTGCAGCTGATTTCATGCTGGATCTCCTGCAGACAGACAGACAAACAGTTTGAGTTTCTAACTTACAGATGTCTTTTGTTTTTGTTGTGTTGCAGAAGAATTGTTTCCTCTGAGTTCTCCTGTATTCAGCTGCTGGTCCAAACTCCATTCAAAAATCAGTCCGTTTAGTGAAACTGCAGGTACGTCTGTTGTTTATGATGTTTATAATGTTCATGATAACAACATTATATAATAAAGTTTATTTGTATGTCACTTATCAAAACCAGAGATTATAAACCACTTTATAAAATCAAGTCATGAACACAACCAACATGCAAATAAATAAACACACGCAAGACATAATAATCCAGATTAAATCAAGTTATAAAATAATGAATGAAAATAACAAAAACAGCAGCAACGATAAGTTCATTTATGGATTAGTCGATTAGAAAATTAATCAGCAAATATTTCGTCATATATAATATTCATTACATTTTATCAGTAAACAATCAAGAAAATAATTGCCCAATTAATTAATAATGACAATAATCAGCCAACACAAATACAACAGAGAAATAAAGTGTACAGAAAGAAGAATAAAGAAAATTTACTGAAAAACTTTAAAACTTTTGCACTTGTCCATTTCTGACCTTATAATGTCTCAAACTTAAAGCGTGACGACCATCACACATCAACAGAGCTGAAGACAAACAACAACAACAACAACAACAACAACAAAACAAAAACAAGCTACAGGAGAAGAAAATAAGTGATGTTTTACCTCAAAGAAGGTCTCATACTCGATGACGATGAACTCTGACCTCGGCTTGTTCTGACAGTAAACCACGTACATGTGGAGACGACGCTCCTGCACACACACACACACACAATAATTCTCTCACAATCAACCACTGACTCATTGATTGACAGATCAATAACCGTTACGTGAACCTCCTGCAGGAGCTGTGTGATAAATGAACACCGTCGGGAGAAACACGAAAAGGACATTTTGTAATAAAAAAGACTTTAACTTTATGAGATTTGTATTGAAGACTCATATTAGCTTCAGAGAAACTTCAGTAAAAGTAGAAATATCACAATGACAAAATAAATAAAGAATGATGACGTTTAGACCAGAAGTAACAAAATCATGCACTCAAATTATGACATTTGACAGCACAAATTACTACATCTACAAACAAATTGCAGTTGCAACAATTAGTCGATTAGTCAGTCAACAGGAAATTAATCGTCAACTATTTTGATATTTAATTAATAACTTTAAGTCTTTTTTTTAGTCCTCTATGACAGTAAACTGAATATCTTTAGGATATTTGAGGACGTCATCCTGGCCTTGGGAAACATTATTCACCATTTTCAGATATTTTTCAGTAATGACTAAACGATTAATTTAGAAAATAATCGACAGATTAATCAAAAATGAAAATAATCGTTATTTGCAGCTCTGTTTTTGACACCTCCGTCGTTAAACAGACTTCTGTCAGAACTCACGTGTCTGATGAAGAGGTCGGCCAGCAGGTCGTGATTCTGAACGCAACGCTCCAACTCCACCAGGAAGAAACTGAAAGACAACACACACACAGTGAGTCTGACGGTGTGTGTGTGTTTATTAGCGTGTGTGTGTGTGTGCGTGTGTGCGTGTGTGCACGGACTCGCGGTGCCAGTCGTAGATCTGCTGGATGTTGCCGAAGACGATCTTGTCTTTTCCTCTCATGTCCTCTGGGATCCCTCTGACCTCCAACCTGGACATGAAGCCCTGACACACACACACACACACACACACACACACACACACACACACACACACACACACACAGGTGGTTGGTCTGTGGTTTCTCTGATGTGAAGATTTGCTGCTTTTCTCTGGTTTCTATCATTTTTATATTTTTATATTTATATGTAAACTGAACATCTTTTGATTTTGGACTGTTGGTCGGACAAAATAAGTCATTATATAAAATGTGTCACCTCCACGATCACACCCAGGTCCTTCACATAGTCCTTCTCTGATTGGATCATCTCGTTAACTACAAACCTGCACAAACGCACACAGAGAAAGTTCACGTCTGTTTCACACTTTTTATTATTCATATTTTTAGAAATGTGTGTGTTTGTCTTACATGCGTCCTCTCAGCGCTTTGTTTCGCTGTTCAGTGTCCGACTCATTAGAGCCCTGATCTGAGTCCAGAGCCTGAAGAGAGAAAGAAAGAGAGAACTTAGAAATACACAAATATTCAACTAGATACAGTAATATATTTTTATAAAAACAAACAAACTCAATCTTTATGAACTCTGGGTATAAATACCCTGAGGTGGATACTAATATTAAGTCTTAATGTTCTGCAGGTTCCTTGTAGCACTGGACAGAAAATATCAGGCTGAGCTGTTGAGGAACTTTTACCAAATACTGACACTGTCGCTGGAGTTGTTAATAAACAGAGTACAAGTGATTCACAGTTTATGATCCGACACATCTGCCGGTCACTACGTCACCAAGCTTCAACAGTCAAATATTTCATAAGACATCCGGGTTAATTTCACCGTCCTGATTCCAACATCAGGAAGTTGTGGGAGGTTTAGACCCCCTGGTTACCTCGGGGTTGTTGGGGTCTTTGATGATCTGCATGGGAGGGGGTAGAGGGGTGTGGCTTTCTTCTTCTGGCTCCTCCTCTCCTCCGCTTTGCCCCGCCTCCTCCTTCCTCGCCTTCTGCAGAAACAAAAAAACGCACAAACTACATCTTTATCTTTTGTGTGTCTTTATCCTGAGTGTGTGCGTGTGTGTGTGTGCGTGCGTGTGTACCGTCTGTGCATTGCCAGTGAGGGGTGTGGTCAGCTCCGGCCTGTTGTCCCGCCTCCTGGTTCTGATTGGAGGTTTCTTCTGTCCATCAGCTTTTCCCTGACTCAGCCTCCGAACAGGACTCGTCAACCAGCGCTGCAAAAACACACAAAACTCTGAACGTCTACTACTAATATACAATATACTCAGATCCTTTACTGCAGTAAAAGTACATAAGTATTATGAGCTTGATGTAGTTAAAGTATTGCAGTAAAAGTACATAAGTATTATGAGCTTGATGTAGTTAAAGTATTGCAGTAAAAGTACATAAGTATTATGAGCTTGATGTAGTTAAAGTATTGCAGTAAAAGTACATAAGTATTATGAGCTTGATGTAGTTAAAGTATTGCAGTAAAAGTAGTGGTTTGGTCCCTCTGACTGATATATTATTATATATGACATCATTAGATTATTAATACTGAAGCATCAGTGTGTAAGCAGCATGTTACTGTTGTAGCTGCTGGAGGTGGAGCTAGTTTCAACTACTTTATATACAGTTAGCTAGTTTAGTCCAGTGGTTCCTAACAGGTGTTTTCTGATCTACTATTATAAATACTACTAATACTACTGCTTCCACTGGATGTACTACTCATATTACTGCTGCTGTTACCTTCAGGGTGTTTCCGGTCCCAGAGCCGCTGCGTTTTGGCCCCGGCGAGCCGACAGCGCCTCCTGGAGCCCCGCCCACTCCATACACTGTTGGGGAGGTCGCACCTGATAGAGGAAAACAAGGCGGGGGTCAACCACATCATGATGAGTTCACTGTCTGTATGGTGAGTGGCTTCAGTTCTGATTATTGTCTCACTTTGGTTGGTCGTCTGAGTCTGGAGCCCCGAAGCTTCAGAGCCGTACAGACTGGATTCTGCAGACACACAGAGATACTGAACGTTACCACATTTCATTTAAATATGAAATTACAGCCATAAATAGATTTCCAGCCACTTGTTTTTATGCACATTTTTAATTTGCACTTAGCAAACAGCTGCTTATTTCCACATCCAGCAGTTACGGAGCAACATTATCATTCATTAGGAGTCGTGTTTCTGTCCACCTGGTGAATGTAAGTCCAATATTCACTCTCTGTTAGCTGTTTCTGCTCTCTACCAACTCCTGAGGGAAATATCTGGCTGCCTGCTGCGGCCCAAAACGACGCTATGAGAGCGCTGAGAGTGAACCAAAACAGTAAAGTAGCAGCCGGACAGATAAACAATGAGCTGAAACTCACTATAAAGCTCCGTAAAGCCGAGGGGAGCTGCAGAGTCACTGATAATTCTCTGTAGGTTCATCACTACGAGCCACGACCAACACATTACACACTGACAGATCAGACTGTGGAGTTATACAAATATAAAGATTATAGCTGCTGTAAAAAAACAATATTAAAATTCAAATGTTAATGAAACTTGATTAATTATGCAGTCTTGTTACATCCTCTTCAACTGAGACACTGATTCACATTTTGCAGAGATTTTAGAAATTTGCTTAAACGTAACATAACTATAGAAAGAGAATCAAACAGTAGTTCACATGCACTCATGAAATCATAGGATCCAGTTACCCACACTGTACTTTATGTTACAAGTAAAAGCTCTACATTCAAAATTGTAATTAAAAGACTACCTTACAGATTTAGAGTTAAATAAAACTACAAGTATTATCATCAAAACTTAATCTTTGATTATGTTTTGTATGAATAATCTGAATCTGCAAAGTAACCAGTAACTAAAGCTGTGGAATAAATGTATTAGAGTGGAAACATCAACATATCTTTCCAAAATCTTAATCTGTAAAGAAACTTTACACAGCTGTCAAATAAATGTAATACAGTAAAAAGTGCTTTTCTTTATGAAAAGTGGCATAAAATGTAAAAGTACCACAAACTTGAGTAACTGTACTTTCCACCAGTGTATGCGTCACTATGTGTAATTATCTTTCCTTTCAACCTGCCGCTCTGCACATGCTCACATGTAGAAAGGCTTTTAGAAACCCTGCTGCATGGTGTAGAAATCTGTGTTTTTCAGGTGGAGTCTGGCTGACAGACAGTCCTTCCTGTCTTCTTCTACGACCTCCTGCAGACTGACACACACACTGTTGTAGTGTGTGTGTGTCGGGTGTGGTGTGTAATGATTGTATGAAGCTACCGCAGAGATAAAGAAAACCTGCATGTCCTGTTTGACGCATACAACACACACACACACACACACACACACACACATTGGTGACATTCCTTCTACAAACCATTTAAATAGGTTGTTTTGCTTGTTGGTGAAGACTCACAGTCACCTTGTTCTGTCACTCATTAACCAGCACATATTTCCTCTCCAACACACTCTCTCTTTCTCATAATAAACCCACCTCGCTCGTCCTCTCCCTCTCCCACAATCCATCCCCAAATGGCAGAACAATCCCAGCATGCACCTCTGCCCCTCCGCATGCTTCAACATCAATCCATTCAGAGAAAAACAAAAAACAAAAAATGAGAAAAAAAGGAAGAGACAGAGAGGTGCTGTGGTCTCTCCACAGCACTGAATGAAACTACAGAGGAGGCAGAGGTATGTGGGTGGGGCTAAACCAATGGGGCGGGGCTATACGGTGACAGGGCGGGGCTTATGACGACTTTGTTCCATTAGTTTTCCTTTTTAAATGACATCATTGCTCACCTGTAGTAAACACACAGGTGCATAGGAGACACTTACAACTATTATTTGTTTCCTAAGTGACAAATATGAAATTAGTCACCAGGAACAACAATTATTCCATGTTAAGTTATTTTGATTTTAATTGGTATAAAATAATTTATTTTAAATTAATTCAAATAATCCAAATAGAAAGATTTAATTAATAAAACAAGTAAAAATATATAAGAAATAAAAGACAGCAATTAAAATGAAATAAACATAAGAGTGAATAAAATACAATAAAACAAAATAAAAAAGAAATATGTTATGATAAAAGAATCAAATACAAAAATAAAATAGATCAAAATGAACACAAAACAAATTAAGTTTGAATGTAATGTAATATGTAATGTAATTTTGTAAAATATATCAGTAAAATATGTGGAAAAATGAAAATTAAATATAAAAATCTAGTTGATAAAAGAAAAAACACATCAAGTTTAATAGAATGAATGATGATAAATTAAAATAAACCAAAAATAGCAAAAATATATAAATAAAATATATAATTAAATTAAATAAAAAATAAACACGAGAGAAGAGCTGACCTGAAAACAGCTGCTTTATTTTTAAACTGGAGCTCCCAATGTTTTCTACACACATACACACACACACACACAGTAACACACACACACACAGTAACACACACACACACAGTAACACACACACACACAGTAACACACACACACACACACACACACACACACACAGTAACACACACACACACACACACACAGTAACACACACACACACAGTAACACACACACACACAGTAACACACACACACACAGTAACACACACACACACAGTAACACACACACACACAGTAACACACACACACACACACACACACACACACACACAGAGGCCGGATGTTAGACTGTGGATTCCTGTTGAGTCTGAAACTCTTTCAGGTAAATGTTTAACCCTGAACCGTCTCACCTCTGGACTCTGTGTGAGTCAGAGACACATCTCACCAAACCAGATTACAGATTAAGACTCAGACAGAATTGCTTTATCAGAATGAGGAAACGTTCACGCTCAACGACAATAAATATGAACTGTGACTAAACACCAAACATTTAAATAAACATCACGATGACTCTGATCCACAACATCAGGTCAACATGCATCATTTTGTTTTAGGTTAAATTCCTCAGAGCTCATTTCTCTCCGTCTGTCTCAACAGGAAATACTTTTTATAACATTATCTTTATATTATCTCTCTAACTGGTTGTTTCATGGCAGCAGATTACACTAATTAATGTCTGTTTTTGAGTTGGTGATTGCAGGGACATTTCTTTTTTTTTTATGTGACATACGGGGACGTGTGGTTTGTTACATTTTTTATTTACCTGTGGGGACCTTTAGTTTGTTCTCTTTGTTACCTGTGGAGACATTGTTCATGTGTGGGATACTTTTATAGATATAAAATTGTGATATTATGAAGACTACAGCAAGTCCCAGTTACTGAGCTGCCAAACTGTCTGTAGTGAAAAAGGGCTTCAGTATTTCTGGGCTGCAGCAATAAGATGCTTAATAATTTTTCTTTAAATGTGTCCTCGTTAGTGTGGACCGTCTCTCTACTGCACTCTCACAGTTATGATGCTGATGTGAAGCAGCAGATCCTGACAAACAAACTAAACGTGGTCAATTTTTTATGTTGAGCTGCAGAACGAGCACACGAGGACCTCTGTGTGTTTACAACTGTGCAAACACGGATTTAAATATTTAGGGGACACAGAAAGAGACAGAGAGACAGGATGTGAGACATCACAACAATCCAGTGCACATACGCCGCAGTGGCCGAGGATATTTTTAAAGTTCCCTCTGTTTAAACAGGAAGTGACATCGGGCAAACATGGGAAGTGCTGCAGCAGTGGCAGATGGTGGAGGGAGTGAAAGGCCACCAAAAAAAACATAATTTCTAATATGTTGATACTTTTCTGGGAGGAGGAGGTCATCAGGTCTGACTGGTTTACCTTTACTGTAAAACACTGGAAATCATAAAATAATAAAACTGAAGCAAAGAACAAAAAGTTCGACCGAAGCTACAGCTGCATATTTTACCACCACTGTTTTCATACTGTCTATTGCATCAGTGTCTTTCTATCGTTGGTGTAAATATCTGATTAATCACGAAGAAATGATCTAATGACACATGCAAACAATGTAAACAATATGTTCAGACAGCAGACAGGAAGAAAGATGTTATCCAGATACTCACCCCTCCCGGCGCTCACAGTAGAGGAGGCATTGGAGGAGGAGGTGGTGGTGCTCGAGGAGGAGTTGCAGGACGAGGAGGTGGTGGTGCAGGTGGAGGAGGTGCTGGAGGACGTGGTGGAAGCCGGGATGAGCCCCTCCATGTCGGCTGCACTGTGGGAGTGTGACAGACAGAGGGCGCTCATCGGCAGTAAACCCTCCTGTGAGGAAAACATGGGGCCGATATTAGACGTTTGCTTTTCTGCCTGTGGGGATGTTCAAGTGTTCAAAACTGCAGTCAAACACAGCGTGTTTATTTCACAGCAGCAGATTAATTCACATCTTTAATTCATTTTGTTACATGTGGAGATGTTTGGGAACACATCTTTTACCTGCTGGGTCGTTTGATCTGTCGTTCTGACCAGACACCACCCGGGCCGTTCGGCTGAGCGCTCCACCAGCTCCACAGTCTGACCGCAGCGAACACTGAGCTCTCCGGGTGCGCCGGAGGAGAAATCCAACAACACCACCACTAACTCGCAGCCTCCTGACAGCTGGAGAGACAGACAGGTGAGACAGACAGGTGAGACAGATTATTTACTTCCAGATGTATTATAATAATACCCTTATTATTATTATAATAATATTAATACACACACAGTATCCAGAGGGTGTGTCCTGCAGTCCTATGACCTTACCACTGCTGCAGCTGGCAGGGTGTGTACATTAGAGTACTTAACATACTTCAGCATACTTTAAGACAGAAAATGCAGCTGTGCAGTGTTATTTAATATAACTGTGTATAAAGATACTGCAGCAGTAGTAGGAGTAGGTAGGAATGTGGTATTAATAGCATTTACATAACATAAAATAAAGCCCCCCCCCGGCCTCACTTCCCCCAAATAATAATATCCACAAAAAACTGAAACTCCTCAAAGTTAATGGCAAATACTTAGTTAAAGTGTAAGAAAATAAAGATAATTTGTACATTTAGGACTCCAAACAACAGCATCTACATAACATTTAACTGTTAGGTGGTTCTCAGACAGACAACAGCTCCATCTGCTGGTTGGACAGTAAACTCTTTAAAACATGCTCTGTACTGAGATCAGCTCCTTGCTGTCTAAAGATGTTGAGATCTTTTTTAATTGAACCAATATTTAACCAAATATTGCCCACGTTTTGTTGGTAATCCCACAAAATTTGATCCAATACCAACACGTCCCAGGGCCAGAAGCACCAACAGTGATACTATCATGTGTCATAACATATGATTAAAAGGCTTGTTTTGTCAAACACTAAGCATAATTATAAAGAGTGTTAATATATCCAGAACCTGATCTAACATGAGACAGATCCATTTTATTTGGTATCAGTCTTATTGACGACCGTATCGACACTCAGAACAAGACTTAATATGATACATATATGGAGTTTAAATGAGACCAGAGAAGCTTCACTCATTGAACTTTGAGTGTTCCCAAATGTAAATACCTAAAAACTTTGAATAGTTGCTGACTATTAAATAAATCACCAGCTATTTTAATAATCGATTGATTGTTTTGAGGCCATTTTTTAAGAAAAAAAATCCAGCTTAGATGTGAATATTTTCTGGTTTCTTTAGTCTCTATGACAGTAAACTGAATATTTTTGGGTTGTGGACAAAACAAGACATTTGAGGACGTCATCTTGGACTTTGGGAAACACTGATCGACATTTTTCACCATTTTCTGACATTTATAGATCAAACAACTCTAAAACAACCAAGAAAATAATCGACAGATGAATCAGTAATGAAAACCTCTACTTACAACCCTTACCAATAAAATCTAAACTTTTCTAACAATAGTGATAACAGCAGCCAATACGTGTTTTACACTTGTTACTTTTCTCCATTTTCATTCTGTATTATTAAGCACTATGTCGGATACGTTGGCATTTTCAGAAAAGTTTCCCAGTCATCATTATAATTTATAAGTTGGTGTGGACACAAGTCAGAATCCTGTAATTACAGTAACTCCAACATGATGTGAATGCAGCATAATGCCTCTTCTGTACCACTCTGGTTTAATGAGTTGTTAAACTATGTTTCATATGAAAAAAATTGTATAATTTAAGGAAAACTCCCAGATATATCCAGATATAAATACACGACTAAATAAAGGACAAAAAACATCTGACAGGCCACATAAAATATATATAAAAACAATACAAGATTATAAAAATCACATAAAGAGTCACCAATAAAAAACATACAAAAGATCTTTTCCTATAAACAACCAACAGGCACTTTACAACCTTTAACTGATAAATAAGTCTGACAAATAAGCGCTCTAACATGTTTTTAGATGAAGAAATATTTATATTCTCCTGTGTTTGTCACTCTTATATCACATCATATATCATAAAATCTGTTTTATCCATTTAACTCGACATGACAAATGACAAAAATATAAACTGTGACACCAACATTTATCATCCTAATGTACACGTTCAGTACTCGTCCAATCACAGCAGCAGCAGGAAGGAGAAAACATCACGTCACTTGGACAATGAGATGAGGTCGCCATGGTTACGGGTGACTCTGTATGTATGTGTGTGTGGGTTGACTGATAGTTAACTGGAGCACATGGACTCCAGCTGGAAACACACTCACAGTGTCTGTGGGGAATAGTGGGGTGTTCCCCGTACAAATCGAACACAGCTGTGATTAGCTGCACAGCCCAGCTAGCATCACACAACACACAACACACAGGATAACGAAAACACGTCGAAGCAGTTAAATAGAAACCGTAGATGCAGTACACAGCATGGTGGGTACACGTAGTATCCGGAGTACACCTGTACTTTTACTTTAATTACTTAAATTTTGGATGTAGGACTTTCTCTGTAGAGCTTTGTCACCATGCTGTTTGTTACAAAACAAACATACCAGCATCATTTACAGTGTACTGCTTCCAAAGTTATACTACCTGCCTACCTTCAATCTCTCTTTTTTTCAATTATTTTCCTGATTAATCGATTAGTCGTTTGGTCCATAAAATGTCTTGTTTTGTCCACAACACAAAGATATTCAGTTTACTGTCACAGAGACTAAAGAAACCAGAAAATATTCATGTTTAAGAAGCTGGAATCAGAGAATTGTTCCCCATTAATTTTCTGCGTAACGACTAATCTGAATAGTTGTAGTTGCTGCAATTAATCAATCATATGGTTTATAAGAAAGGTCAGAAAATTGAGACCATAAACAAATCAACCATATGAGATCTGATGCATGTTTGAAGTCCTTTACGTCTTGTCACAGCTTGTATTCCTTAATTGTTCTTAATTTGTGAAACAAAGGTAGGATATTGTATTTTCAGGACAAGATTTGGTCAATATTTTATGCAATTTAAGGCATATATGACGGCATAATGGTATAATAAACATTAATTCACGATCATAATCAAGTAATTGTTGATCAGGAGGCTTATTTGTACTTGAAGCTTCTTCCTCCCTAAAATATAAACCTCTCTGGATGCTTTGTGACTTTGTGCATACAGCCTTACATCCCTTACAGCCTGGTATCTCCTGATATGAAAAAGTATATTTCTATTTTTCTTTCTTCCTTTCAGCTCAAACACACCTGTGGTTTAACTATAATATTACATTTTCTACTGTCTCTGTACTTCATCTCACTGACAGACTTAAGTTTGTTTTACATGCTGCTCTCACAGCTGATTCAAAACACCACTAACAGCCCACAGCCAGAGGGGTCACAGTATGAGGGGTCAGAGGTCACAGCCCCCAGCCACCCCACCCTCAGCTAAGTAAGAGCAGGTAAATTAAATCAAACATACCTTGTCAGGAGAGCGGAGAGGAGAAAGTTTCTAGAAGGAATGTGACGACGAATAGAGGAAACTCCCTCATACACAAACATAAAACACACACCCAGCCAGCCAGCTGCAGCAGTGGTGAGGTCATGAGACTGCAGACACACCCCTCTGGATGCATTCAGTGTATGAGTGTGTATATGTACGTGTGTGTGTGTGTGTGTGTGTGTTACCTTGTCGCTGTCGGCGGTGTTTTGCGATGTTCGGGAGGCGATGGAGACGGTGTCGGGCTGACTGCTGGCATCTCCCAAACTATCTGCATCCTCACTGGTCTCCCTGATGGATAAAACGTGTGTGAGAGACAGATTTTCTTTATCCTAGTTGTCACTGTATAGGTGAAGAAAGTGTCCAGAAGTATGAGGACACCTCATGTATTTTTAGAGTGTTTTTTTCTAGGTCTTTTAGTTCAAATGAAGGGAAATCTTAATGCTACAGCTTATTTTTGGACTTAAATCTTTGCTTTTTTGTGAAATATTGGACAGTTTTACCGCTAAGAATGAATGAAATCAAACAAACCGACATTTATAGAAGAAAATCTCTCTTTGGTGAACATCTGGAAGTTTTGATGATGGGTCACAAGTTGTTGGGGAGCTCAGTTTTAGACAATAGTTTGCTTCGTCAGTATTCAGGTATTTATTAGGTTTATTCAGATCTGGGCTAAATTAAAGGATACATTAATGGACTATAATATACAAAGGTTTTAATGGGTTTAAGGGCTTTTTAAAGGGTAACCTTCATTTGTACCTTTAAAGTTTAGGGGGTTATTCCTTAAACGTGACCATATATCATTGAAGCCAATCCTCAAGTTTCACCTTAATCTCTTAAACCGCGTAGATAACCCATTAAAATACCTGAATATAGTACAAACTATTCATTTTATATACCCTTAAATCACTCCTTAGGTTCTTTAAAGCCACTATATGTAGTGTTTGAAAATTAAAGAATAGAAAAAAACACAAACAAAAATTTAGTAAAAATATTCAACCTGAAATGTTCTATTCACAAACTTTAGCATTTACAACTTTACAGTTTCCAGCAATTATTTAAATCTCAGAAATTAAGTTTATTCTCTGGTTTAGTCTCAATTGTTTACGTCTCGGTTCCTTTATCAGTTTAACACTAAAATCACACTACAGACGGATCCAGATGGTTAATTATTTATATGCTCAATTTACTAGAAAATAACAGATATTTTGTATAAATTCATTAGGCTGGTTGTATGAGCTGTCACTGTTTACTGGAGTTTGGTGTGATGTTTTTTTAAAAGGACAGAACATACTGGAGATAAAATATTAACAGCAGCCAGAACTGTGGCTACACAGGTCGAGGGTCAAAGGTCAGATGGCTTTTTTACTTAGGAGGGCTGACAGATCACATGGCGGGAGGCATCTGACGTGTGTGTGTTAACTGTGTTTCTGTGTGTGCGCTGACCTGCGTGTGATGCTGCGCTGCCGTCCCAGAGTGGGGTTCGGGGTCTTCGGGAGGGGGATGGGCTCCCTCAGCGCCCCCCGCAGGTGACCCCGCCTTTCCTGGATCACCTGGCGAATGCTGCGGACCCACTCCTGCTTCAGCTCCAACGACGACGCCTGTGCAGAGGGAGGACGACAGGTAGACAGCACAGAAACATTTAAAGATCGTCAAATAACTGCATCAAAACTTCATCAGATGGACAACGGATTCACCTTCAGAACCGTCTTGTTGTCGGAGGTCGGCGTTCGTCCGACCCACAGAGCAAATTTACAGGGATCCCCCTCAATGTGCTCTGTTACACCCAACTCTGAGGTCTGAGACAGACAGACAGACAGAGAGAGAGAGACAGGTAGCAACAGTGAGACAAAAAGGTAAATCTTGTCTTGTGTGTGTTGGTTTAACTTGACTGTAAAGACATTTCACTGTTTTACATACCAGCTTTCACAATGAAGTGTTCGGCTTCTGTAGACACTTTCAGGCCTTTAAAAAGCCCTCAAAGCTTTATGTTTTACTATTATTTATTTATCTGTGTTTGTATGGGATAGTATTGTTATGTTGTTTTAATTTACCTTTGTTATTTTATTGTACAGCACTTTGCTCAACACTTTGTATGTGTGTGTGTTACCCTCAGTCTGCTCTTGTAGAGGTATTTGGTTCGTCCGGACGAGTCTTTAATCTCCTTGCTGAAGATGAGTGACAGCTCGAAGAGGAAGAGGTGTCGGTCCCGGCCCTTCCTGATCAGAGACTTTGGCTCCCAAACCAGGAAGGAGTCCTGCAGGAGGAGCTCACCCTGCACCTCCAGACCCTCCTCCAGACCTGACGGTGACATCACAGCGAGAAGGTTTAACGTCATCTCTGATCATCGGTAGGCGAGATTAACTGAAGATATGTCTGCTGGAAATATCTTTAAATATGTCAGGTTTTATCTTTTAGTGCGTTTTGAGCTTAAGGAAAGTTGTTCCTGTAGCACAAATGTCCTCCGCAACTGAAATAAGAGACTATAGAGCCTCCAGCTGCCTCACAGTAAAAACTATCCAACTGCCTCAAGGTAAAAGCCTCCAGCTTGTTAACAGTAGATGACTAACATCTGTTTCACCGTAGAAGTCCTCCAGCTGCAGGGACTGTGCTGTAAGCCTGGAGTCTTCTCTGAAGGGTTTTTAATGTACAGCAGCAAAAGGAACCTAAGGACCAACTGAAACACGTTTCCAAAGTCCTTCTTATCGCCACATTTAGTCAAAATCTGGTTTATCTGGTCGAAGCTAATGTACGACTAATGGAAAAAAGTAAACAAATGTTGTAGTGTGTACCTGAAACCAGTCGGCCCAATGTTAGGCTTAAAATCTTACATATCTTATAAAATCTTATCTAAAATATAGAATAGTTTTAATATATGTGTTGTATATGATGTCTGTGAAATAGGGATCGTGTCCTGACTTCATGTGTGTGTTACCTTCCAGCATGCTAACGTGCATAGCATCGTTCGCTCTCTTTGGGACACTCAGCATCACGTCCAGGCCTTCCTTTATCTCGCCTTTCCCCTCCTCACAGCACGCCAACAACTCCTACACACACACACACACACACACACACACACACACACACACACACACACACACACACACACACACACACACACACACACACACACACACAGAGAAAACAGAAATATTCTGTTTATGTGTTTAGTGCTGAAACTAACTTATCTTTTAATTATCGATTAATCTGACAGATATTTTCGTGATTATTTGATCAATCGTTTGGTCTCTAAAATGTTGGAAAATATTTTTAAAAACTCATCACAATTTCCCAGAGTGTAAGTGAACATATCTAAATGTCGATGACTGTCATTTCTAACTATTTTGACAGATTATGAATATTTTTTGCAGCTATTTATGTGTAATTAATTTAAAACCTGTTATTCTAAATGTAGTGATGTAATTTCTTTGAGTATAAGTATTGAAGGTTTATATGTACAAAACAAGTATAACAAATGCAACAGATAACTTAGATATTTTAAAAAGCTTGTGCTTCCTTGACCAGATAAAAAAATGTGTCTTTAAACAAACGTCCTCTCTTCGGGGTCGAGATGGACGTCACCTTCGGGCATCTGCTGAGCTCAAGTTACAATAAAGTTTTCAAACTGACATAAAATGTTTTTCATCTCTCCTTCTGGGCACACAAACTGTATCCTTTTTATGCTCAATAAAAACTGTTTTGGATTTAGAGCTGCACTCAGTGAAATCCTCAGAGGTGTTGTGTTTTCTAAACAGCCAGAAGGAAGAAACGTTCAGCTCTGTCAGCCAAGTTTCCCTCTAAATTTCACACACTGAGAGATATTTTGGTCTCATGTGACAACAAAGAAATATTCAGAATGTGCACTCTGAATCAGAAATATTGAGCAGTGTTACCTTGAGCAGCAGCTGGTATTTGGTGATCCTCTGAACTGGTTTGATGAGAGCTGAGGAGATCGAGTTAGCGAGACCATGTCTCCTCTGGACCTCCTGCAAACACACAAAATAAACTGTTAAAGTTGGTGTAAGTATCACTGATCTGAATTCTGAATTTCTGGATATAATATCATGTATATTATTGGTACATTTTGCATAATTTTTATACATTTAGAATATACAGTATATTGTTATTATAGGAAAAATAGAGGCCAATAGAGGTTCTTAGATTGTACAAAAAGTAGGACTACAACGATTAGTTGATTAATGGTTTAGTGGATGCTGTGCTATGCTGATAATCGAATAATCATTTTAGTAATTTTTTAAGCAAAAATGCCAAATATTAGCTGGTTTCAGCTTCTCAAATGTGACGATTTAATGATTTTCTTTGTCATACATGATAGTAAATTGAATATCTTTGGGTTTTGGACAGTTGGACACAAAACAAGACATACAAAGACGTCAACTTATAATTAGAACGGGCATTTTTCACTATTTTCTGACATTTTATAGACAAAACAATTAATTGATTAATTGAGAAAATACTCATCAGATTAAGTGATAATGAAATAATGGTTTGTTAATGTTATAGTAACACCTGTGTTTTTCCTGCTGTGAAACAGCTCTAATACAAGTGTAATTGAATGATCTTTATTTTACGCAATAATTAGAACTAAACTACATACAGTTACATATCAGCTTCTTTTTAAGAACATTAAGGAAACTACGGGACCTGTAAAATAAAGTGTTACCAAACAAAACTATGATTATTGAGACCAACAAACATTGAGACAGAAACGGTTAATAAAGTGTTAATTAAGACTTTATAAAGTATAAACATGTTTGGTGTCCTGACCTCGAAGAATCCCACACCGTGCTGCTGGATCAGTAAACTGGAGTCTGGTTTGTTTCTGCAGTACGTCACGTACATGTGGAACTTATCAGCCTGAAGCAGAAACACACAGATTTACTGACGTTAGTTTCATCTGAAATTTAGACTTTTAGTTCATACAAACTGAACCAAACTGGTTACCCAGGTAACGAAGCAGTGTCCAACATCTTCAGGGAGCTGTTCGTAGTTTTCCAGCTCCTTCAGGAAAATACTGCAAAACACAAAGTACATACAATATTATAGTTCAGGTTACAGTATATATTATACATAGTACAGTGGTGTAGGATGTTTACAGTATTCTTTGTCGTACTTTGGAACATGACCTGGTTGTGTACTACTGTACTACACTTTGCAGTATATTTTGTATATTTTGCAGTACCTGTTGTGGAACTCGTAGATGTCCTGGATGTTTCCGAACACGATGTCATCCTTGTTGGTCAGACCAGCGGGAACGTCCTCTGAGCCGCTCGTCATCTCCCACAGGTACGTCTGCACCAGGTTACAGAATTACTATCAGCAAGTACCAACCAGTATGATGTAGTAATACACAGTGACATGTACTAAGCAGTTTAAAGTAGCATTAAGTGCCAATACATGGTGTCATGTAGGGCTTCAGGCAGACCTGATCGGGCATCATTTAATCGTGGTATTGTCTGAAATTTTTCAGTATCATACTACTCTGATACCAATGTTTTGGGAATATAAATAAGTTTTAGCTGAATACCAGTAAACATGTTACTGTGGTATGTTGCAGTTCTGTCAGCAGAGGGCGCTGTTAGCATTAATAAACAGAAACGCTCCTGAGTTGTATTACAAGTATTGCAAGTAGATTGGTTTACATGATACTACATGAAATTAAAAAGTATTCACTGGTATTTTAGAATTTAATAAAATATAATTCAGTAGTTGTAGGTGTTATGAGCTACGGTACAGTGTCACAATGTAGTAATGTTTGTCACAATACACTATTATATGTTTAATTTAGCTGTACTGTGGGGTAAATGTATGGAAGCTAAAACATGCCATAATCATTTGAATATCATAAGTAACTGAATGCATAATTGTGAATTTAATTGCAGTTTAATGTAACACTACTGATTACTTTATGTTATTTAAGTACTGCTGAATTTATAGCATTTATGGGGTTTATGATATTTTTTTCACGTTAATAGATTCAGATATAAAATTCAAGTTTTTCGGAGTTTAAAGTTGCTCATTGAACTTGTCTTTCTTGAATCCTATAATCGGGTTTCACTGATGACTTAAAGTGGGGGGCTCCAGATGTTCAAGTTTATTATTTTTTATTTTTCATCTTAAATTTCAATTTTAAATTTCAATTTTTTTTGTCCAACTTTATCTCTTTTTGTTTTTTTACTTAACATGATGTTTATAGATACAAAAATTACAAACAGAGTTTTAGCAAGTTGAATCGTTTTTTAATAATGGATGAATTAATTATTCTCTCTAAATTTGAAAATCCTTAAAATCACGTTTTAGAAACCATATTTCCAGTATAATATACATATTTAACAACATACATTTGAAGAGATGGTTCTCAAAGTAAAATATTAAACATGCTATAAATTCAAGTGTATTTAAATTTAATTAAATCTAAGTCTCAGTCATGATTAAAATCTTTTTACGGCCTTTCTTTGCTTCCATACACAGTAAATGGTACTGCAGTATTGTGGTGTTATGATGAAGTAGATGTACCTCAATACACTCCTGCAGATCTCTGACGTAGACTCTCTCTGTCTGAAGCAGCTCAGCCATGATGTACCTGAGAAAAACACAAACACACGCGTGTTACCAAAGCATGTGCAACACTAACATGATCACTAACATTAATTCTAGTGTTACTTACTCCTTCTTGCGGGCGGAGCGTCTCTTCTCGTCACTGACTTGGTGGCTCGGGTCGGACAGGTTCACCTCGGGGTCCGAGTCAGACAGACTGTTGGGGATCAGCTCCAGCTCCAAGTCCTTATTGTCCTAACAGGGACACCGTACAGGTGAGTCATGAAGGGTAAGTCTTTAAAGCAAATTTTCAGTATTTTTATTAAAAATGTTGCCGTTTTTAACCATCTGGACACTTAACCCTACCTGTGAGCACCCTCCCAGCGCCGTCTCCAGCAGGTGGCGGTACTGTCCCATCCTGACGGTGAAGTCCCGGTAACGTTTGTCCACCGTGGAGACGCAGCGACGAAGCTCCACGCGGTGGGCGTGGCCTTTAGCCAGCATGCTCTCAGCCAGCTGGATCAGTAGGTGAACCTTTTCCTGGGTGTGCTGAGAGAGCGAGAGACAGGCAGGTAAGGATTTTAGTAAATATATTTTTGTTTATATGTTTATGTTTGTGTTTGGGTTCTCACCTTGGCGGAAACACAGAATTCTCGGTGCTGGTTCAGCAGCTCTTGCGTCTCAGCCACCGCTGCCCCTGGCGACGTGTGCGTGGCCAGGTAGTGGTCACCTGACTGCTGCAGCCAATCCAGAGCCTGCAATCAATACACACATTAGATACAAAGTGCTTTCCATTCAGCTTATTCTGCTTCTGCTACCATCATCTGGGATGTTCCAATCATGTAAATGTTTTTCAGAGGAGAACCACAGGTGCATCTTTACTGATTGGTCAGCTGATGTCATAGGACTGTAAAAAATGACGCCCTCGCTGCTGTGAAAAAAGTAGCATAAAGCCTTTTGTGTCTCCAGAGGGAGCTGATGATGTCACTGATGATGTCACTTGAGTCAGCGTTCGTTGGGGCTGAAGACTACAAGTTTAAAAAGTAAAAACAATATTTATTAATTAAATATTTGTTAATTAATAAAATGACAATTATTAGTTGTGGGTTTAATCTGAAAGATAAAAGATAACCTTTTTCTGTTTTTCTTTCTTTCTTTTCTTTTCTTTTCTAATTAAACTGTTCCTATAATATTCTTATTTCTACATATTATAAGACAGATGAGATGCTGTCATGAGTGATTTCTTCAAAATGATGCTGGAGTGAACGAGAATGTCGTTTGACAAATAGATTTCATCGTCCTCACCACTCAAATGAACCAATGGGAATAAACTAATAATCCTCTAAAATTTGATAATGACTGTATATCGGTTTTCAGGGACTATAATGACAGAAACGGTGCAGTTTGGGGTCTACCTGCTGGGCGTGGCTCTGGAACATCAGGTACTGCTGACACTGGTCCAGTCGACGTTTCTTTAAAGTCCAGAAATGAAGAACTCTGTTTTCCCTCTGAAGCAACTCACTGAGGATACCTGCACACACACAAACACACACCTAGATTATTAAAAAACAACATTAAACTGCACATATATATTAACTGTGGCGTTCCTCAGGGCTCTATCCTGGCTCCACTGTACTTCTATTTATTTAAACTCACACTAAACCATACACGTGTACTTCTGTGTGTGTTCGTTCACCTTTGACCTGTTGCTCTGGTACCCTGGAGTGCCCGGTGACCTCGGTGACCCCCGTTACCCCGGAAACGGTGACGCTGTGGCCGGAGATGTTTGCCATGGTGACGCTGTTGCGGTGGATGTACTTGAGGAAAACTTCAGCGTTACGCCTCGCCAGTGTGCAGGCCTGTTGCCATGGAAACAAGACTGTTAGAGACCTATTATATTACACCAACCCATCGACTTTTACAGATGTACCTGAAGTTCTTATATAGACAATACGTTTATTTATTTGCACATTTTATACACCATACGATTTAAAACCTTTCAAGGATTTTAAATATCCTGTTTTTATCAATTACATTTGAGAACACGATATTTCACATCATGTACATCATATATTACAAAGAAAAGCAGCAAATATTTACATTTAAACAGCTGAAATTAGAGAATGTTTGGCATTTTGGCTTGATAAATGACGATTTACTAATTATCTAAATGGTTGACAATTAATCTGTCTGTTGATTAATTGATTGTTTCAGTTCTAGATTATAATTAAAATTCTGGGCGTGACCCGACCCGATGGTGACAGCCAAATGTTTACATGTTCACTGAAATGAACCTCAAATCCTGACTAATTTTAGAATTTAGCATGAATTTCTGTCAGATTGGTTGTCATTTGACGTGCAGTTTGAGGATACGACACTTGATTATTGCCTGATCGATCAACAATCTGGCTGTCAGACAGTCGTTTGGTTGGATTTCTGCCAGGTCAGAAACTTTGGTCGGTTTAGGACATGATCGGGGAGAAGAACATCTGGGCTGGACAGATAATCTCTGCACTCACCTTGAGAAAGGCCTCCTTCTGCTCCATGTGTTTGTTGATGAGAGGCAGCAGCTGCTCCGGCTGTCTTTCTCCTCCTCCACACCAGTCCTCCTCCCTGCGGTACTCCTGCTCCAGACTCTCCAGCACCCCGCACACCTGCAGACACAGACAGACAGGTAGGTAGAGAGGCAGGCAGACAGGTGGTAGCACAAGTGGAGACTCAGACAGACAGGTAGGTAGAGAGACAGAGAGACAGACAGTCAGTCAGTGGTACCTGCTGGGAGGTCCTGTAGAAAGCGGCGGAGGCGTTGACCAGTTTGAGTCGGTCCTCAATCCTCAGCATCAGAGTCTGCCAGTGCAGCGCCACCGTCTGGGCACAAGACCTCACTGCATCTGGATCATAGTGACCTGACCTGAGGGAGGGAGGTCAGAGGTCAGATAAATGGTACGCTCAGGACAAATTACTCTTTTATCATAACTGAAGGAAACCAAAATAATATCTAGGATTGTAATATTTAGCGCGGGATCACAATTTTTCAAGTGTGTCTTAAACCAGCAGTCAGGAGCCCAAATGAAGAGTGAAACCTGTTTTTCTTGCTGTAATCATTCCTCCTGTTCATACTGACCATTAGAAGATCCCTTCATAATGCACTTACAATGGAAGTGATGGGGGACAAAATCCACAGTCCTCCTTCTGTGCAAACATGGATTTCAAAGTTTATCTGAAGCTAATATTGTAGGATTGTAATGCAGGACTTTTACCTGTAACGGAGTATTTTTACATTGTGGTTTTGGTGCTTTTACTTAAGTAAAGGATCTGAATACTTTTTTCACCACTGATACTAACATAGCAGAGTACTACAGTCATTTCTAAAACCTGAAAGACTGAACTTTATTGATCTTTACTAAAATCTACAGACTGTTACTGAGGTAACGGTTCAATAATGTGACATTTACAATTTACTATTATTATACTAGTATTAATAACTAACCTGACCAGCAGCTCTGCTCTCTGCTGCAGAGCCAGAGCCACCTGATGAGTCCTCTGCAGGGAATCAGCATGGAGGAGAGCCTGCACAGACAGACAGGTATATCCACATTATTTCTGTAGATCCGGCATTAATCATATGTGTATGAACTCCTGTTTAGCGCACGGTTGCCATGGTAACCATCACATCTGTCTGCAGTGATGGACAAGCGGGTACATTAGCCTCGCTTCAACTTTCCTATATGTAAAAGTCATTTAATCATCATTATGTTATATTATTTCTACTAAAAGGTGTATGCTGTTGTTGTGTTTGTGTGTGTGTGTGTGTGTGTGTGTGTGTTTGTTCGTGTGTGTGCAGTAACCTCGATGGCCTGCTGGAGGCGCTCGTGCTCCCTCTGCAGCTGCTCTGCTTCAGACAAACAGCTGGAGTTCAACATGCAGGACGACAGCATGACCTCCCCCTCTGTGATCCACCCCAGCACCTGACACACAGACAGACAGGTGGAGATCAGCCCTGCTACAGTACCTGGATGTCACCTGACCTGCAGGTGTGTGTGTGTGTGTGTGTGTGTTACCTGTTTGACCTGGCTCTGCAGGTGTGTGTGTGTGTGTGTGTGTGTGTGTGTGTGTGTGTGTGTGTGTGTGTGTTACCTGTTTGACCTGGCTCTGCAGGTGTGTGTGTGTGTGTGTTACCTGTTTGACCGGGCTCTGGAGGTGTGTGTGTGTGTGTGTGTGTGTGTGTGTGTGTGTGTGTGTTACCTGTTTGACCTGGCTCTGGAGGTGTGTGTGTGTGTGTGTGTGTGTTACCTGTTTGACCTGGCTCTGCAGGTGTGTGTGTGTGTGTGTGTGTTACCTGTTTGACCTGGCTCTGCAGGTGTGTGTGTGTGTGTGTGTGTTACCTGTTTGACCTGGCTCTGCAGGTGTGTGTGTGTGTGTGTGTGTTACCTGTTTGACCTGGCTCTGCAGGTGTCTCAGCTGCAGGTTCTGCTCCAGGTGTGTGTGTGTGTGATCCGCGATCTGCTGCAGCTCCTTCTGTTTGTCCTGCAGGAGGTGCTGCAGCTCCTCCACCTGAGAGGAGAGACCGCCCTCCACCTCGGACAGCTCGATACCTGACACACACACACACACACACACACACACAGACAGCAGAAACACCATCATATTGTATGTCAGGGTTTGGGTTCAGGAGAAAATGCATTACATCAGTGACGGTCCTCAGAAGTATAGACTTATCAGTGTGTGTGTGTGTGTGTGTGTGTGTGTTTGCTCATGCATGTGTGTGTGTCTCCATGGCAAATTCAATACGCTGGTTTCCATGGGGACCAGCCGTGTGCTTCAGAGAGCAGTTTCCATGGCAACCCTATCCCCCCCCATTATCCTCTCTGCCCCCCTTTTTCCCCCCTAATATCATGAGTGTGTTACTGAACTGGTCAGACTGAGGCTGACTACCTACTCTATTCTACTCTACTCTACTCTACTGTGTTCTACTGTGTTCTACTGTGTTCTACTGTGTTCTGTTCTGTTCTCACAGGAGGTGGAAAAATAATCTAAATGTTTTATTATGTAGCTATTCTGAACTATTTGTGCTTTTTCACAGTTCATGGTTGTTTGAGGCAATCAAAGAACAGAGAACCAACAAACACAAGGCATCATACACAATTTTTTAACATGTAATAACAGTTAACAAAAGACATAATTAAAATAAGATGCCATGAGAAAAGAAAAGAAGAGGCTAAGCAATCAAGTCTTGTTATAGTACATTATGTTAACTCATAACTGATTGTAGCAGAGAACCAGAGGTGTTACAGTACAAGTGATACAATTTTACCGAAAATCTGACCTAAATGGTTTGATAAACTCAATTCATCCTTTCCAACATTTGTCAAAAATGTTTGTTTGAACTCTCAAATCTTGTTCTTTGCTGTCAATACAAGCTGCCATTAGACTGTATCATTCAAAAACATGGTGCATGTTTCCATCGATATGCAGATGACTCCCAGTTTTACATTTACAGCACTAATCATACCAGCAGTAGTGATAATAATAAAAATCAGACAATTAAAATAAAATAAAACGGAATAAAATACCCCTAGTGTAAGATTTAAAATCCCTAACCCTAAACAGCAGTAGTAAAACAGATAATTTTAGAAATAAAACAGTGTGGTATCAGTTAAATAAAGGCCTTTTTAAAAAGCTTTTGAGAAGTGATTTAAAAGATGTAAAAAGATGAGGATCTTTGTTGTAGGAGAGTAATAACTCAGCAGTGCAGCCAGGTGCTAAGTCAGGAAGTGCTGTAAAGGTAACCAGGAAAATCTTAAAATAACCAGTGAAGCGAGGCTCAAACAGGAGTGATTTGATCTTGTCTTCTAGTATTTGTTAAAAGCCAAGCAGCTGCATTTTGTACCAGCTGAAGGCATTTTTTTCCTTTACCATAATCCCACTGAGATGAAATAAAAACATGTGTGACTTTCTCAAGATCAGGTCAAGAGAGAAAGGACTTGATTTTTGAGTATGGTAGTTTTAAACAGTATTAGTATTAGTAAAAGTACAATAACAGCAACAGTGCGACTCACCTGACGCCTGGACCTCATTGATGTACTGCTGAAGGTCGTGACCTTGCTGGATGACCTCATAGATCATGTTGTTCATAGCCAGCCTCCGCTCCATGTGTCTGCAAATCAATCAGTCAATCTATAAAAAACTGCCATTTTTGTATTGAGCCAGGATGACATCATCACACTGTTTACGGTTTACCTGTGGATGCGCTGCTGTGCTAGCGTTAGTGCCTCTGGGCTAGCCTCCACCAGCCGGGACTGGGCCAGTGCCAGCTTGTCCTGGTTTGCATCAGCTAGCCGCGGCGCTGCTAGCTTCTCAGCAGAGAAGTCCTGGGACTGTTTCTGGAGGTCCTGCTTCCAGGCGTCCATCTCCCCGGTTACCTAGGCAACACAAACCAACAATAATACACAATCCTGACACAGTGGAAGGACATTCAGGATGTGCTTAATATTGATAATTGATTACCTCCAGCGTGCACTGTTGCAGGATGCGGAGCTGTAGGTAAACGTCCAATCGGATTTTCCGCTGGTGGAAAAGTTCCTCCAGCTGAACATGAGACTCCTCCAACTGCTGTAGTACTGACTCCACATGGCCCACCGAGCTGCCCTGGGGCCTGAAACAAACACACCCAAACAGATTATCCAAACTTGAAAACAAACAAATCCAAACAGACTATACAAACTAGATATCAAACAAATCAGAAAACAAATGCACCCACACAGGTTAAACAAATCTGAAAACAAACGCACCCACACAGGTTAAACAAATCTGAAAACAAACGCACACACACAGGTTAAGCAAATCAGAAAACAAATGCACACACACAGGTTAAGCAAATCAGAAAACAAACGCACACACACAGGTTAAACAAATCTGAAATCAAACGGTTAATAAAATGCACCTACACTGATTTTGACAAAATAAGAAAACAAACGCACCCACACGGGTCATAAAAACCTGAAAACAAACGCACCCACAATGATTACACAAACTCCACACAGGCCTCTGAGCTGCCCTGTGGAATTAAACAAACGTACATCCACGCATATTATACAAACTAAAAAAATGCACCCAAATGTGAAAACAAACGTGCCCAACCTGCAAAAAAACTCACCCACACATTCTACACAAACTAGAAAACAAGCGCACCCACACAGCATACATGGGCCATAGAGCTGCCCTGAGGCCTAAAACAAACGCACCTGCACACAGGTTTCGCAAACCTGAAACAAACGCACCCACACAAGTTATAACGGGGCAGCAGTGAGGCGTGAATCAAACGCACCCACGCTCTCTGTGTGTACCTGAGTTGCAGGATGAGGTCTTCCCCTTCCCGGATGACACTCATCGCAGCTTCCTGTGGGTGGGGTTAGAGGCAGGGTTAGTGTGAGGGTTAGAGGTCAGGGGTCAGAGGTCAGGAGGGTGTTAGGCTGTTATGACTGGGTTAGGGTTCAGGTCAGAGGTCAGAGGTCGACTGGTACCTGTGTGTTGGCCTGCTGCTGCTGCTGCTGACTGATGAGAGTCTGTAGAGCTTCAACTGTGTCCGGACAAACACACAGATCTGACGACAGCTGCTTCTGGAGGCCCTCCATCCACACTGACAGCTGGGGGGAGGAGAGGAGGAGAGGAAGTAATGGGGGGGGGGGGGAGGGAAAAAGATGAGAAGAGGATGATGTAGAAAACTGATGATGTAATAAGACTCACAGTCACATTAATGAACTCACAGCTGTTTAATTAATTCATATAAAAATATTACAGTATATCACAGTTCATATATGTGTGTGTGTGTTTGTGTGTGTGTGTGTGTGTGTGTGTTACCTCCTTGGTGTGTGTGTAGAAGGACACAGCGAGGTCCAGCAGCAGCTTCCTCTGTTCAACCCTCTGAATGAATGCCTGCACATACACACACGTCACAAACATGTCACTAACATACAACATCCTAACAACATGCTAACAACATCCTAACAACATACTAACAACATCCTAACAACATCCTAACAACATCCTAACAACATACTAACAACATCCTAACAACATCCTAACAACATCCTAACAACATACTAACAACATACTAACAACATCCTAACAACATCCTAACAACATACTAACAACATCCTAACAACATCCTAACAACATCCTAACAACACATCACCTGCTCTTCTCTAAACCTGATGATCACGCTCATTTATTATGCAAACTCAACACTTCCTGTAGCTGCTTTTCAGAGTAAACGTCTTCCAGAGAGAATTCTGTGTGTTCTCCTCTTCTTCCTCCTGCCTCCTCCTCCTATATCCCTCCTCTTATCTTCCTCCTCCTCTTTTATCCTCCTCTCTCCTCCGTCTCCTCTTCTCCTCCTCCTCTTGTTTTATCTTCCTCTCTCCTCGTCCTCCTCTTCCTCTTATCCCCTCCTCCTCATCGTCCTCTTCTCCTCCTCCTCTTTTATCTTCCTCTTTACTCCTTCTTCTCTTCGCCCCCTCTTTTATCTTCCTCTCTCCTTCTCCTCTTATCTTCCTCTCTCCTCCTTGTCCTCTCCTCTTCCTCCTCCTCTTAGTTTCCTCCCCCTTCTCCTCCTCTCTTCCTCTCTTCCTCCTCTTGTCTTCTTTATTTGAACCCCCATTAGCTTCCACAAAGTGATCGCTAGTCTTTCAGGCGTCCACACAACAACAACAACAACAACAAAATAGATAGATAGAATAAAATAGATAAAAGATATAAAAAGATTTTAAAAAGTGAAATAACTCAAAAAACAAAAACAAAATTGCCAAAACAGAAACAAAAAGAAAAAGTAAAAATCACCAAAATTCCCAAAAGTGCAAAAACTAAAACTAAAAGTAACATCTATGAGAGATTCAAAGAGTGTAAAACAAACACGTGTTCATTCATTCATTTCTCTCTGTTTGTCAGTTACCTGCATGCGCAGCTCCAGGTCTCTGGCTGCCTGGTAGATCTCCTCCTCCTTACACTCTCCGGACTGAGCCAGCTGATCGGCCGCCTCCAGGAGCTTCTCTGCATTGGTGTAAGTGTTCTGACAAACACATAGAGGTACGTTCAAAGTGTTTTATTAGTAAGATTAAGTGTCTCAACCAGCTCCTTTCTCAATCCTCTCTTACTTTTTACTTACTTTATGTACTTTTTGGTTTGTTCTGTTTTGAAGTTCAGCAGAATATCAGCAAAAGAGCAATGATGCCAATTATTAGTGCAGCTTAAAAAGTAACTTAACCCCCTGAAAATGTACCATCACTGCTGGGTGTGTTTAAAGGTGCAGCAGCCTTGAGACTTGAAACCAGAGAGGGCAGCAAAACACTGCCTTTAACCCCTTATTAACTTACTCTTCAATGACAGTTTTACATATATACGTATCTTAAAATTAATTTTAGTTGAGATTACTGTACGTTCAGAGTTAACATCGGTTTTCTTCGCATCTGCAATTTGTGCCTCAATATCTGAGTATAAATGCTGAAAATTCTCAAAAAATCACAAAATATTGCAAAATTTTTTTTAACGTTTGGCTGAAGTGGAAAAGTTACACAAACTGAATCATGATGTATATGAAGCATGAGACTGTTAATATTTGCATATTTGCAGGAAATGGAAACAAGCATTACTCCATTAATACTGATTCTGTTCAAACCCAATACCCCCTAAAATACTGTATATATCTAATAGGTAGCAGGAGTTATTTTGCAGATAGTTTGCAGTTAATTAAGTCCAGATGTCGGTGTAGTTGCTGCGTTACCTGGGCGACCTGTTGGAAGTCGTCGTGTCGTTTCTGCAGTGCTCGCGCTCTGTGCAGAGACTTCCCCACGCCGCTGTGTTTGTTCAGGAAAACCTCGCCGTGCTGCTCCACCCAGTCCAACACCTGACAGACAGACATGATGTTTTTTGAGTCGGATTCTGTGCACACGAGGCGTGAACCTGGATTTAAATCTGGATTTGAAAGGTGACATCACCTGCTGAGAGTGAGTCATACCTGTCTGACGTCCTGTTGAAACACACACAGCTGCAGGCGCTGGTGGAGGCGGAGCTTCCTGTGCTGCCACGCCCCCTCCACCTCATGGTGACCCTGCGACAGAAATCAGCTCAGATCAGTCCACCTGTCTGTCTGCCTGTCTGCTGGTCAGCGACAGTGAGACAATAGGAGGTGAGACAGGTTAATGGGAGCCATACCTGCATGACCTGGTGCAGAACTCCCATGATGCCGTGCGTGGCGGCAGTGAAGTCTGGTTTGGTCGCTGAGTCGTCAGAATCAGTCGCCGGGCAACGCTGGAGGACGTCCAATAAGGCTTTACCACTCTCACTGACCTGCAGACAGACAGGTGTTCAGATAGTCAAACAGGTATTCAGATAGACAGACAGGTGTGTTGACAGACAAGTGTTCAGTCAGACAGGTACCTGTGTGTAGTTAGCAGAGATCTCCTCGTTCAGCTCCTGGTGTTTCTTAACGGCAGCTTCCAGCTCTGCCGTCGCCGATGGCAACGACCCTTCAGAGCACACCTGAACCCAACCCTCCACTCTGAGCAGGAACTGGACAGACAGACAGACAGACAGACAGACAGACAGACAGACAGACAGACAGACAGACAGAGAGAGAGAGAGACAGAGAGAGAGAGAGACAGAGATGAAGGTAAAACAGGTCAAATAAAAGACAGACAGGTGACCAAATAAAATATATATAAACAGTTAAAGCTGTGCCCAACGGGCAACATGTAAATAGAGAAAAGGATAGGACCGAGCACAGATCCCTGTGGCACACCATAACTGACCTTAATGTGGTCTGATGAACAGTTGTTATGTAAAACAAAGTGAGATCTGTCAGATAAGTATGATGTAAACCAGGAGAGACCGGTGTCAATGAGACCAATATAACTTTCTAGGCGATCTAACAGAATGTGGTGATCAATCATATCGAAAGCTGCGCTGCAGTCTAGCAGCACCAATATTGAAACTGAGCCAGAGTCTGAAGCAGGTAGTAAATCATTTACCACCTTGTCAGAGCAGTTTCTGTGCTGTGGAATTTTCTGAAGCTGGATTGATGAGGTTCATACAGATTATTGGATGAAAAGTGATCTATGAGTTGCTGAACCACTGCTTTTTCAAGGAGTTTTGAAAAGAATGGCAGATTAGAGATTGTAGTTGCGGCCTGATAACCCGTTTTAAAAGTTGAAGGCACAATTCCACTAATAAGAGCTGTGTATTATCTGTAGTGATAGTGGGCTGAGAATTGGAAAAAGGTCCTTAATAAACTTAGAATAGGATCAAGTAAACAAGTAGAGGGCTTTGAGGAAAATACCAGTCTAGAGAGTGTTTCAAGGGAGATTATCTCAAAGTGCTTGCAAGAAGAAATGTCCAGATGTAATCACCCCGTCCTGGGTGGGAGTTGAGAGGGAGGAGGATATTGTTTTTCTGATTTCATCAACTGTAGTGGTGAAGAACTCTATGAAGTCAGTTGCAGTAAGGGAGGCGCTACACGTGAGCTTAGTGACAGCGTCAAGAAGAAATTTTGGTTTTTTTTTATTATTTTGTGTTGTTGTTTTATTTGTTACATGTTCAAAATAAACATACAACTAGCAGCAGGAAGAGCACGTTTATATTCAAGCAGGTTATTAGACCGTATAAGCCCAAAAGTTTGCGTATAAAGATGTATTGATCACTGATGGTACTTTGGTACAGTATATTTTGGAGGTGTATTGGTCACCTGTTCTGCCCCCTGGTGGAAGCCTGTTGCCATGGCGAGCGTGTTGCTGCGCTCCTCCAACGCCGTCGTCAGGGACTTCCAGTCTTCCTGTAACCGTGACGACACCAGGGCGATCCGCTCTGCCCCGTAGTGACCGGCCTCGGCGAGCCGCGCCGCCACGGTAACCACGCTGTCCACGTTCACACTGCCGTTCTGCGCACACACACACACACACACACACACACACACACACACGTAGCAATGTGGTTAGAGTTTCATCTAAAAATCTATTACATCAAACACAAAGTGACATCTCACACACACACACACGTGAAGGAATTTTCATATATGTGTCATGTATGAGATGCTCCTTAGACACGCAGACAGTGAGGGACAGACAGCTGTCTTCTTCCCGGTCAAGCCGACCTGGCTTTATGATTGTTGCCATGGAGACAGCACTAAAGTAAACAATCTTATAGTGATGGCGTGACTAGGGACAAGGTCGCCTGGGCGCTGCCTGAATAACTGAGAGTGATTCAACTCTTTTCCTTCAGATCTGCTTTGGCACTTCACTGTGTCTACATTCACACTTTGAACTGTAACTGCTGTCTCGTCACGTTCGTGGCTCAAGATTTCTAAAACAACACTCACATACACACACACACACACACACGCACACACACACACACACACCATGCAGTTGGCGGTGAAGTGCTGGTGTTGTGTCTGGAGGTCGACGGCGTGCTGGTGGTTCTGACCGACCTCCGCCAGACTCTGCAAGAACAACTCCTTACTGTGAGCGATCCACTCTGACATCTGAGAGAGAGACAGGTAGAGAGAGAGAGAGACAGGCAGAGAGAGAGAGACAGGCAGAGAGAGACAGGTAGAAGGAGAGAGAGGTAGAGAGAGAGAGAGAGAGAGAGAGGTAGAGAGAGAGACAGGCAAAGAGAGCAAGAGAGACAGAGAGAGAGAGAGACGGGTAGCGAGAGAGAGAGACAGGGAGAGAGAGAGAGACAGGCAAAGAGAGCAAGAGAGACAGAGAGAGAGAGAGACGGGTAGCGAGAGAGAGAGACAGGGAGAGAGAGAGAGACAGGCAAAGAGAGCAAGAGAGACAGGTAGAGAGAGAGAGACGGGTAGCGAGAGAGAGAGACAGGGAGAGAGAGACAGGTAGAGAGAGAGAGAAACAGGTAGAGAGAGAGAGAGACAGGTAGAGAGAGAGAGACAGGCAGAGAGAGACAGGTAGAAGGAGAGAGAGACAGGCAGAGAGAGAGAGACAGGCAGAGAGAGACAGGTAGAAGGAGAGAGAGGTAGAGAGAGAGAGGTAGAGAGAGAGAGACAGGTAGAGAGAGAGAGAGTAACAGGTAGAGAGAGAGAGACAGGTAGAAGGAGAGAGACAGGTAGAGAGAGAGGTAGAGAGAGAGAGAGACAGGTAGAAAGAGAGAGAGAGACAGGTAGAGAGAGAGGTAGAGAGAGAGAGAGACAGGTAGAGAGAGACAGAGAGACAGGTAGAGAGAGACAGAGACAGGTAGAGAGAGAGAGAGACAGGTAGAGAGAGAGAGAGAGACAGGTAGAGAGAGAGAGACAGGTAGAGAGAGACAGGTAGAGAGAGAGAGACAGGTAGAGAGAGAGAGACAGGTAGAGAGAGAGAGAGAGACAGGTGGAGAGAGAGAGAGACATGTACTTTATTTCAGGTAATTTTTATTAATTCCAGCAGTTTTTATCTCAGTCTCTGTTAATCTTTTGCACCTCCTGCAGCAGACCCCGCCCCCCTTACCTTGGTGGCGTCCTGCTCAAACAGGTGCAGCTGCAGCGCCTGATCCAGGTGCAACTTCCTGTCGCTCCAGCTCTGCAGCAGGTGGCTGCGAGCCGCCTGCAGCCGGTCCAGCAGAGACGAAACCTTCGGCGCCACGCTCTGGAAATCCGCCCCGCCCGACAGCCAGCTGCCGTGGCTACCGCCGCCACCGCCACCTTCATTGGGGGCATCACCATGGGAAGGGCCCAGGCGCATACGCTGGAGCAAGCTCCGCCCCTCTCGTTCGAGGGCGTCGACTGGCGCCGTGGCGATGGTGTTACGGAGACGACCGTGTTCCTCCAGAAGTCTGCAGAGAGAAAATATGATAAAAATATCGTCATAAACAAAAGTAAATGGTTACTAAATACTGAATAAAGTTCTAAAACTTGATCAATAGCTTAAATAATCAATAAGTATGACTGAGGCTCTTCCTCACTTGCGGGCCTCGTCCACGTCCTGGGGCTCTGGTATGCGGCTCAGCCCGGCCTCCAGCTGCTCCAGCTGGGCCAGCAGCTGCGTGGCGGCGCCCGAGAACTCCTCCAGGCCCAGACGCAGCTCAGTCCACTCCACATGGTCGTACTCCAAGGAGCCGCCGAGGTCAGAGGTCAGCTGGGAGGGGTCGACCAATCGGGACAGGCCCTCCACCGACACCAGGCTGGTCTAAAGACGATACAATCGATCGTCATCAATAATCAATAATTATATTACAATAAATAATAAAAAGAGCAACAAATCTTCTTAGAACAGAACCTCTACTGCAGTAAAACCCCAGAAATTCTACTGCAACAGAACAAGTACTTGTACTGAAAGAGAACCAGTGAAAGTAGTAGTATTTCATTTAGCAGCAGCAGTATTTCAGTTCGCAGCAGTACAAATATTTAAATTAACAGTACTAATACATCAGTTGGCAGCAGTAGTACTTCAGTTATTAGTAGTGGTAATATTTCAGTTAGAGGTAGTTGTATTTCATTTAGCAGCAGTGTTTTATTTAGCAGTAGTAGTACTTTAGTCAGCAGCAGCACTAGTGTTTCAGCCTGCCATATTAGTACTGCAGTAGTACCTCGAAGCTGAGCTTGGCGCTGCCCAGGTTGGTCTTGTGTTTCTGCCAGAAGGTGTCGGGTTTGATGAGCAGCGCTGAGTGGATGTTGGAGGAAAACGACTCCTGCAGCGTCCGCAGCACCGGCTTCACACTGTCCCACTTACTGCCGCGCATATCCACCACTACTGTGAAGCCACGGGCACGCACGTCCTCACTGAGAGACAGACAGGCGGGAGGGAGACAGGCACAGTGTTAATACAACCCAGCTTTCTTCTTGTTGTGTTTACGTCCACACCTGTTACCACCATGTAAGCAGAAAGACATCATTCACTCCCTCCAGGAAACTGCCATCGCAGTAATTAACGCAATTTCAAGAAATCTCCACAATATTTGCAAGAGCTGCAATTTTGCTAAATTAAAGCAACTTTTCCACATTAAATGTCCAAATCAACAGACACTTTTAGCATTCAGCAAGGACTCATTCAGGTGGAAGATGGACAAATGTCACCTGCCAACAAAAATGATGCCATTGACCCAAATAAGGTTTGATTCAGTTAGTCAGAAGAATACAAGACATAATAACCTCAAACATGCTGCAAAGCCGCTGCAAAATCAAATATTTTTGGCCGTAATAATCACAAAAATCTCTCCTGGAGGGACTGGTAACGAGGCAGACAGGCAGAGTGGGACGTACCTGGGTATGGTCGACAAGTAAGTGACCAATCGACTGAGGTCTTCCTGTTTTATTCGATCATGATTGGTCCTGGCAGGGAAGGTCAGGATTGGTCCGCCTCGTTTGTCCCGTCCACCTGGAAAACAAACCCGGTCAGGTTAAAGACCGAACGGGACCAGAAGGGGTTAAACTGTAGCTATTTGTGTGAGTTACCTGAGACGAAGGCCACTTTCTCTCTGAGCACCGTCAGGACGTCGACCGCCCGAACACACTCTGCTTTACCAGAACCTGACAGACAGGGAAGAGATTAGCAGATGGTTGATAAAAGTGGTTTTAAAAATGATGATGTGATAGAATATAGCCACAAACGTGTGTTTAAGGAAGTTTGACGTTTCATGTATTTGTTTTCTTGCAGAGAGTGAGATGTTCAGGTTGATTCGTCTCTCATGTCTGTACGCTAACGATGAAGCTACAGCCAGCAGCTGCTTAGCATCAAGACTGGAAACAGGGGAAACAGCTAGCATGGTTCTGTCCAAAGGTAAATCCACCAATCAGCACCTCTAAAGCTCACAAACTAACACATTATATTTGTTTGTTTCATTTGTACAAAAACCCAAGAGTAAAAATTACAATTCGCCGTATCTCCAGCTGCATATTTACTGTAAAGACGTGAGAGTTTTAACAGGATTCTCATATAACTGAGTGTGTTTCCAAAAACATTCATCACTTCTTAGTAAAGAAAGCTTGCAGTAGTCTCCATTTTCAGTAGATGTAATGTTTTCAAAAAAAGGTCATGCAAAACAACTATTTCCCTGCAGAACTGAAGCCCCGCCCACCCACCCCCAAAATTAGCCAATCAGGCTTCAGAGAGAGGGGCTGACAGACATTTCAATTAAAAAGCTGACTCACACACACACAGCTCAGGCTGTGTGTGTGTGTGTGTGTGTGTGTGTGTGTGTGTGTGTTGCAGACAGACATACAGGCCTCCCATGTGCTCCAGATCATCCAGCACAGCGGGAGGAGGCTAATCCAACACACACACACACTGAGGGCATTAAACATCTCACATTAGCAGCTTGCCGAGCAGTGATAACCCTCAGAGAGAAAACCTAAAAACAGGAAGGAGATGAAGGAGAAGTAAAAGGGAACATTTATGCAACATGAATATCCTGCTTTACGCTGTCTTGTTTCTCCTTCATTAGTGTCCTTGAATTTCGTCCGGTTGGACCGATCTGTCTCCTCAAAGCCCACACTGACACTTCAGACCCAGATTGACTATTTTTGTCCCCAACGGTCTGTTTAATCTAGACTAATTATTCGGCTTGAGACCACTGATGGATTATCGCGGGACGCTGGCGTTTACACAATTTAAAAAACTAGCTCTACCTTCTCAACTGTGTCATAGTCTGAAAACACAAATCTGCAGATACACAGATACACACCAAGCAAACAAACTAAAAGAAACCAAAACCATCAATAATATAAACTAAGTATGTAAGAATGTGCAATAATAAACAACGAGGTGTCTTAATACAATAAAATCAATGTTGAGTTGAAGGAGAAAAACATCACAATGTGAATCAGAGCGCCGTCTCCTCCACTAAGTCCATTATTTCTATAACGAGACACCTCAGAATGCATTAGGCCTGAACACGCTGCTCCAGGCTGCATGCAGGTGAACGTGCATGAGGGAAGAGTTGTATGGCTATTTCCTACGGTGGCCCTGAGAGCTCAACAGACGAAAGAAAAGCAAATGAAGAAAACAAACTCGTGTGAAACATTTAGAAAAAAAGCACAACCAAACACAGAACTGAGCTGATGTCTCCTCTGTAGTATTTATTTATGTTATATGAATAAACACACATTGGTTCCTTCTTGAGGCTGATTCTGATATATTGAGATAAAATATTATTATAAATTTGACCTCTTTTTGTCAATAATTACACAATAATTCAGTATCTTCCACCAGAATTACACACTGTACGTTTTTAACATTTAAACCACAATTTAGAAAGATTTTCTTTTTTAAACACTCAAAAAATTCCACAGAGTTTGTTTGGTGACTCGTTGAAATTTGGACTCTACTCACGACGTCGGTATTTTTAAAAACCTGCCTACGTGTGAGCAGCACTGATTTTCCAGTGAGCCTCCACAGAAGGCAGCCTGGTATCTGCGGAGAGATTTTACTTCTGTTACAAGTGATAAATCATCAATTAAAAATATGAGAGCAGGCTGTTCATTAACTGTGGTGATAACTGAGTTAATGACAACGCCCCTGCATCTCATTGGCTTGTGTTTCCTGTGTGACTGAAGATGATGTGTGCAGGTTTTCTATGCAAGCGGAGAGAGTGAATCCCACAGACTCCAGTAGGTAGACCTCATGTTAATGTGTATTTAGTCTGAGAGCAGAAGCTAACAGCCTGCAGTCACTAATGAGTGAGTGGTGGGTGTTTGTGGTCTGTTAAGAGTGTAAACACGACACTGTGTTTATATCATGTCGCACTTAAATCCAGCATATTTATCTATAGTGCTGCAGACTACAGTCAGAAAGCTCAAGCTGTCAGTCGAGCGGACTCCAGACCAACTGTCAATCACAGTGACTCCACGCCACCACAGAGACTTAGAGATGGGATTTCCATTCTGATAAAGCTGTCTCACACCAATAAAACACACACACACACACACACACACTGAGTGAGTGTAAAGCCTAAAATAGCTGCTGTACACAGCAGATGAAAAGTCTTCACAGAAACTTGCTGTCAGTCTGTCAGGACTCATCATCCTGATTATACAACAAAAATTAATGAATACGTTTCACCACAATGTCCTCTGAATCTCCAAAATGTCAGCCGCTTACAAAATGAAGACATCAGAATCCGACTGATACTGGATTTTTAAAGCCGATACTGGTTTTAATATTAAAGAGTTTTAAAAGATCAGATGGCAACATATCAGCCGATGATTATGTTTTAACTTTTCTTGTGTTGCTTTTTGAAAATGAACATGAATAGAACATAAAATACTAAAAAGATAAAGTAAGACAACAGATTAGGTGATAAATTCATAAAAACTATGGTGTGTTTTCACAGATTAAATGAATATTCACGTCATTATTTAAGCCTCTGTCATAACATACAAACAAAACTCTAAAAGTACATTTTCTTCTTCTTTTCCTCTCAGATATACATATTGTTAAATAAATACAATCACATTATATGGTTGCTTAAGACAAAAATAGAATGAAAGAGAAACCAGTACAAATCCATTACAGCTCTTAATAATCCTAATCTGGAATTCAAGACAGAGAATTGGCCATGTAGAAACATCCAGTCCACTGTTGTTATTTTTTTAACATAAATGTGATTAAATAATTGTAAAGATGAGATGTAGTGAGCAGGACGTGTTGAAAAAACAAACTTGTCTGTGCTGTCTGTTGTTTATTGACAGATATATACACTCATACAAATATTTAGTATATGCGATAATGTAAAACTGGCGTCTAGAATACGTCTGGTTTTCATATTGTCCAGACAGACTAAGTGCTTTCAAACTCAATAAGAACAAGAGTTAAATTTCATCAAAAACTGGACGAGCAAGTAAAAAGTAAAAATGCAAATGTCTGCAGCTGCCTCACAGTTAAAGACCTCAAACATTTGTAATTATTTCAGTGCAATATTTCAAATACTGCACAACAGCATCGTTGTTGCATGATCATCGAAATATCTGCTTATGACTGGCTGATTGTTCTGAATGCACGAAATGATACAGAAACACCTCTAAACCTAACAAACATGGACGCCTCACATCAGCCAAAGTCTGTCGTTCCAGATGTTGACCCCAACGTGAATGAACATAGTGTTATATTGTCAAAGCACGGCCATTTTTAATGTTATTTGCATACTTTCATTAGGTTTTTAGATCTGGAACCACCAACGTGTGACAGCAGCACAAATACAACAAATAGCTGTCGTGTGGTACTTGTTAATACATGTCAGTACATTCTCATTTCCAGTATTTAAACTGTTTCATATCTCATTTTATGTAAACGGTACAATTTTCCCAATATTTCCTTTAACACAGGTCAGTTTTGCCTTTGAGTAAATTTCCTGAACAATATCAGGATTGGCTTTACACCATCTTCTGTTTATAGATTTTTTTGCTGCTACAAGCAAAATGTTTGTCAGGTTGTCAGGTCAGGTCCTTGTAAAGCCTCCTCAGTGTTCCCTTTGTACATCACAGCACAGTCGCTTGGAGTGGCATATCCCATCATGCCTTTATGGTTGCATATAGAGCTGCCATTATTGATCCTTAAAACATCATAAAACACAGTCTCCCAGAGTGCAAGCTGCTGTCTTCAGATGTCTTATTTTGTCCAAACACGACTCCAAAAAGAAACATTTTACCATTTACATTATAAAACAGACAAAAGCAACTGTTGGAGAAGATAAAAGCATCAACAAATTTGAGTCATTTTTGCTTTAAAAATTGCAGATTAATTTTCTGTTGCTAATGGATCAGTGGACTGGCTTTCTGCAGAGCCTTCAGCCTGGTTGTTGAAGGTCTTTGATTTGGGTTGTAATGAAGAACAGAGCTACAGTTCATTCTCCAGCTCTCCAGAAGCACAAGTTGGTGGTGATATGTTGTGTTTAACACATTTTGTACCAACCTTCATGTAAAATTTGGATATTTTTAGCTCTGATTCTGGGACGTGGGGATCTGATTCAGTCCAGACTGAAATATTTCAACCTGAATTCTTGATCATGATCCTCTGACTTTTCCTGTAGCGCCACCATCAGGTTCACATTTAGATGTGTCTGTCTAACAGTTTCGTTTTCTTCACGATGAGCATTACAGCTTCACAGCCGCTAGACTTGTATTATTTTCACAAACGACCCTGGTTATACATCATTACACGGTTATTTAAATCATACAGCAGGTCCATTCTAACCTCTTTCAGAATAAATAGTCCCTTAATTCTAAGTATCTAGTTTGATTAATTTGCTAAAATGTCCCTAAAAATCAATCTGTCACCGTCCAACCAACAAAATCCAAATGAGAGAATATCTTGTTATCATCTTTGTCGCCTTCAGTTATTTTAACGCTCACAGCTGTTAAACTTCAGAGCTGCAGCCAGTTATTCACGATCTTTTTTAGCCCTGTAGACACAACTCAGGGCTGAAAAATGTCACTGCACCTCCTTTGCATTTAAGAATTGTTTTGAGCCACTTTTAGTGTTATTGTTTATTTGACTGTTGGTTGTTATAATCGGCTACTGATTGTTAAGAACTGTCTTTTTTAGCTAAAGCTTGTTGTGTGAAACACTGACTCAAAACAACAGATTGCTGTTGTGTTGGTGCTACAGTGATTCTTAGTGTGCAGTAACATGCAGCTCTTTATGCCACAGATGGAAATAAAACGTTATCTACAGAGTTTAAAGGTTGATTGTTAACATTTTAATGTAACATCATAACATTATTTATCATACACTATCAGCTCTTTATCAAGAAAATGATGGTAAGATACCATTATCATGTAAAGCATGATAACCAATTAAATCCTAATTTCATTTCTATACTTCACACTTTTGACACCAAACCTTCATCTACAGATATGTTGATTTGGTCAGTTACAGCATCACCCGTGTTGCTATGGTTACCTGCAGGTTAACATACCTTGGGCCCTGTATACAGTAAATGTTCCCATATATGATTTTTAATTGACAGCTAGCAGCCAATCAGAAAGCAGCATTTTGTGCAGCTGTGGTATAAATATTAATATGAGACTGATGATGACGCCTTATTGAAATAAATGCAACATGAAGATGTCACGTGACCACATGTGAACAGCTAATAATATCTGTAACATTATTACTACATGACATCACACACACACACACACACACACACATACATACACTCACACTTAATAACCAGGCAGGCCTTCCCACAATCCTCCTTGGTAGGACCCTCCACCCCCAACACACACACACACACACACACCTTAGTGCCATTGGACAGAGGGATGCTGACACACACTTAACACACACACACACCACACACATACATTTATAGCATATAGCATATAGCCTACACACACACACACACACACACACACACACACTGAGTCAATGGGCGGATGTGGAGGCATCATGGCGACAGCAGCTCCCACTACACTCTCTCTCACGCACACACACACACACACACACACACACACACACACACACACACACACACACACAAACACAAACACACACACACACACACACACACACACACACACCCTACCTGCCGTCGCCAGGCCGTCCGGGCCCGCTTCTCCTCCGCCATCCACCGGATTCATCCTCCCTCCTCCTCGCGCTGCTCCTCCGCCTCCCTCCTCCCTCCTCCTCCTCCTCCTCGCGCTCTCTCCTCCGTTATGTACCGTCGGTTGCTCCGCTCCTCGCGCCTCCTCCCTGCCTACCCGTCCATCCCTGCGGGGTTTACATCAGATCGGATCGGTGCAGTCGCTCCGTGTTCCCCTCCTCCCGGTACCGAGCAGTCCGTCACTGCTGCATCCTCCTCGGCTCAGCCTCGACAGTCCTCCTTCTCCTCCTCCTCCTCCGCCGCCGCCGCTGCTGCTGCTGCTGCTCTTACGTTACCGTGATCCCGCGCGGCATCGCATCACATCACGTCACCGTTACTGGCAGCGTCCGTTACTGCGTGCAGGTACCGTTACCGTGAGGTCCACAGCAGCCCCGGTATCCCTCCCTCTCTCCTCTCTCCTCTCTCCTCTCCTCCTCCCGGTCCAGCGGTCGGTCCGTGTTCCAGCACGCAGGCGCACCGTGGAGAGAGGAGCGCTGTGCACGAGGGCTGCAGCAGCTGCTGCACCGATTAACACACACACACACACACACACACACACTCACACTCACACTCACACACACAGCCTCTCCCGTTACTATAAACGTTACTGTTACTGTAACAGTTACTATTAACACTGCTCCCGTTAACATGACGGATTCTGACGTCATCAGCTGAGAGGAGCGTTTCTGTTCTTCTATTTATTATTATTATTATTGTTATTATTATTATTATTGTTGTTGTAGCTTATATGTTGTTTTCTTCTATTCCACATATAAATTATTTATTAAACTGACTGACAGCAGTATATAAATAAAAATGTATCCAAATAAATAAATATAAAATAAAAATAAGAGAAATGTCATAATATAGAATAAAATTAAATAATATTAATACAAAAAATGTTTTTATGCAAAGAGATGCAATACAACATCTGTCAAAAAGTGCACTAAATAACTTCAGGTATGAATGAGTGAGTACAGTAGACAGTAGTAGGTGAGGTCAAATATAGATAAGACTGGAAAATATGGACTTTAAGTTTTCTTTCAAGATAAGAAACCATAAAGGGAAAATCACATAATAACAATAATAAATACAATTATTAGTAACAGTCATATTTTTCCTGCAAGCACTTATATGTAAAGTTCTTCGAACTGCACCAGAAGATAAACACAAACTGGAGAGTTAAAGGAATAAAAAGTGAAAAGTGAGCTGAAGGAATGAAGCTGCAGCGCCACCCAGAGGCCACACGAGCTCACTGCAGCCTGAGGTTTAGTTTTTAATTTCGTTCAAGTTGCTCCACAAATTCTATCCAAATAAAAACACTTCATGTTCTTCCTTTTATTCCATCTCACATCTACACTGATTTGCTGTTAAATGACAGAAGTCAAATTTATTTATAGAGAACATTTAAAACAACAGGCGTTGATCAAAGTGCTTTACAGAAAAAAATGTTCATTGTACTTGAATATTAATTGATGCAGTACATAAACTGTAACAGGACCTCTTCCAATTCAGAAGCAAACAAAACTGCATTTATTTTCCAATTTGAATATTTCATAACTTATTTATTGATTGATTGATTCTCTTTTTAGTGTACCTATCTGATGTGTATGTCTTGTTTCTTATTACCAAATATATTATAAAATGTACTTTTGCAATGTATTCTTATAACCTATTGTATTTAACTTTATATTTACATTTTTAATAAAATCATTTGAACGGAACGTATATAGACATATTTGCGTGATGACGTCATGTTACCGTAGAAACAGAAGGGAGCGTCTGCTTGCTGAGCTGCTGGACGTAAAGCTAACTATGCTAGCTTCAAAACGTCAGACTTTCTCGTTTTTTAACGTCTCTAAACCAACGTTTAAACTTCACTGAGTCGACGTGACGGTTGTTTAACTGGTGAACGTCGCTTTTTCTTGAGGTTAATGTTAGCTAATCGTTAGTTAAGTCGGCAAACAAGGTTGCTGCTGCCGCTCCGTGCTAACAGGTGTTACGCGGAAAACCGTCACCCGTCAGATTTGTGACGCCAGATTAAAAAAAGACCAAGAAACCGACCAAATACTGACAGGTGAGGTGCCACTGATATACCAACAGACTGATAAACGTCTCTCCAGCTATTTTCTACCACAGCTATCAAAATGTGTGTCCCTGAAATAAAGTTCCGAAATACAGTCACAGAATGTGTCTGGTTGCAGGATTTGTTATAACACCTGTTAGAAACTAACCATCTTATAATTGTGTTTTGTCAGGTTTCAGGACAGTTAAAGGCCATTAAAGTGAGGATGGAGCCGCTGGTGTCGGAGCTGAAGATGCAGCTGGAGGATGAAAACCTGAGTCCAGAGCAGAGAGTCAACCTGCTGAATAACGGCTTACACAGTGAGACAACCAGTGTCTTATTTACCTGTCTGTCTGCCACAACCTCTCTCTGCACCTGTCTGTCTTCTCTACAGGGTGAAACAAACACCATGACATCTGTCTACCTGTCTACCTGTTTGTTACCCATACACAGGCGTACACACCATAATAAGGGTTCTCTCTAATGTTTACTGTATCTCCTGGAACTTTCCTTTAATTCACAATGTTTCAGGTCTGTCTTAAAACAACAGTCAGGTGCTAAACATACACACAATCAATTAACATTAACAATTTTAACAACTCACTCTATGTAGGTTGGCAGTAGACACACATCACAACAACAACACATAGATCTATTTACTACCAGATGACAACATGGTTAATTAAATATAACCACATGACAATTCCTGAGTTTTTAATTTGAAGAATCTGTATGTTCCTTTAAACAGCTGACCAACACACAGTTATTTAGAGATACTATTACATAAACACAAACATAACATTTAATACAGTAAATAATGTAAATAAGAACCTCCGTGATAAGTTAATAAAAACCTATAAACGAGGAGTTAAATGTGTGTGTCTGTGTGTGTGTCAGAGGCTCTGAACATGGCGGCGGTGCAAACGAGCAGCGGCGTGTTGGTCAGAGTGAAGTCTCAGTTGTATCTGAGCGGCGTCCTGCGTCACTGCGTCCGCCTCCTCTCGCTGGATCCCAGGAGGCTGCGAGGCACCTGGAGCGCCGCCACCACACTCGCACAGCTCACCAGGTACACCTCACGGGACAGATGTTCATTTCATTTTGTCAGGATTATTTTAAATTTACAGTATTTAAAATTAATTTAATTTATTAAACGTTTTTTAGAAATTGTTAAAAATGTATTTTTGGGGGCATTTTTTGCCTTTATTTGACAGTCAGAGGTGTAGAGAGAAAGTGAACTTTGACATTATCTTAATTAATTTATCTTATGGTTTACAGTATTTTAATTATTCTTTTTTAAATATTTTTTAAACTTTTTTATTTAGTTTTTTTAGTATCTTTGATTTATTGTATTTCTATTTTTCTATTATTATCAATTTAAAATTATCACTTTTTTATATAATTCTTCATAAATACAGTTTAGTACTTTAAATTTACACTATTAAAATATTTTTTTATTTTCTTTTAAATATTTAAAATATTAAAATATTGTCATCTGGGTAGACTGAAGATTGAATACAGGGAGGACTGACTCCTTTCTGTCTGTCCAGTACCTGCTGTGTCGGGGTGGAGCTTGATGAACATTCGGAGGCCTTTCATAGGCTGTTCCTGCCGTCGGTCATGGACGCCCTCCTGTCATTGGCCAGTCAGCTGATGAGGCGATCAGAGGTGAGAGATCTTTAAAAACTTCACTTCACTAAATATTCATGCAGAATCTTCTTCTGTAACGTTGTCCTGTCGGTCTGTGTGTTAGTCTCTCTTCAGGAAGGTGATGGACTCAGTCGGCTGGCTGCTCAGAGCTCACACACAGCTCACCACACAGGGTCAGTCACCTCTCTGCTTATTGATCAGGTCATGGACTGACTTAATGATTAGTTTATTGACTGATCTCCAGCCAGACAGCTGATTCCATCTGGTTTTATCAAACAACAGGTCTGTTTTGGTTAAAAGTCTGTATAAGTCTGATATTTTATATTTTTCTTCATGTGCAGAACCAAATCAACCATAAATTGATCCACTAACAAGATTTTTTTTAAATATACTTTATCAATTAATTTAATCAGGAAAAATTCATGAATTTCCAGAATCTGAATGAATCTAAGAGACACTGAGCTGCATTAGAGGATCCCTTCATAACTATATTTTAGCACTAATACTAAAGGATTTTAGAAAATTTGGATGATTATTGTGTTAATACTTAATAATTATACTAATGTGGAGTCTTTTTAACAATTAAATGATATATTTGTGACGAGTTGTTGAGAATATATAGTAGAAAAGTAAATGAAGCAGCTTCCCTCCACCTGTCTGTCTCCAGTTCTCAGCTCTGCTCACTACGAGCAGATCCAGATGTGTGATGATGTCACTGTGTCTCTGCTGTGTGTCCAGATGTGGATTCAGACCTGCACAGCCAGCAGGTAACACAGTTTGTATCATCATCTTTGTTTTTATATGTTAACGTCTCTCCACGTCTTGTCAATAATCTCTCTCTCTCTGTGGAGTGACTTCCTCTCCGGGTTGAGCGACGACTCCGCCCTGCTGCTGCTCAACGAGGCCATCGGCCAATTAGCCGTCAGCTCTGAGCCTGCGGTGGGCGGGGCTTCCATCAGGCTGATCCTCCTCATGGCCAGTCAGCTGGAGCTGCGCCTGCAGCGCCTCCTCTGCAGCTTCAGAGGTCAGAGGTCACTTGTTGATGTTTTTATTGTATCAGCAGTAGAAACAGATTGTAGGGTGAAAGGTCACAGCGTGTGTGTGTGTCTGCAGGTTTGGACAGCCTGCTGGACAAAGACTGGAGGGGGTGGGGCTTTGATGAGGACGTGGATCAGCTGATCGCGCTCATCCAATCAGGAGAAAGCACAGTGAGTCAGTCCCAGGTGTCTCTCTGCCTGTCTGTGGGTGCATCTCAGTTCCCTTTAACTGCATCCACGTTTCCTTCGCTTGCACCCTTTCCTTCTTAGTCTCTCCCACTAAAGATGCAAGGAAAAGATGTGAGGAGAGAGGAAACAAGGAAATATGTTTTTAGAGAAATGAGAGTCCTTTCCTTTGAAGTGTCACATGAAGCGACGTCTGTTTCTGATGATGGAGGCAGCTGATCACAGCCGTCAGTCGGCTTTAACAGCTGATCAGCCGTCAGTCGGCTTTAACAGCTGTAGTGACTTCTGATGGAGTTTGTGTCTGCACACATGTGCACTGTGCTGACACTAATAAAGGTGCACAGTTATCACTGCCAGCAGCTGTTTCCTCTCTGCAGCCTGTTACCTGTTTAACAAACACCTGCAAGGTTCGTGCTGTGTCCTGCTCAGAGGTACAGGAACCATTTCTACTGGCAGAATGCATTTATATTATTTATTCATTATTTGCATCTGTATTTATTGATATTCTGATTGTGAATTCATGATTTAGTAACCCAGAATATGATCACAGTGTCTTTTGAACACTGGAAATTAGTTATTTGGCTAAATGTTTCAGGGAAAACTGAAATGATGTAACTCATATCAAACCCGACACTCAGAGACTTTCAGCCTCACATGTGACTGAATGGAAATGATGAGAAATGATGTGAAATATAAATGTGTTTAAAAAGTTTCTTGCTGACAGACAGATTCTCTCTGACTTTAATTTGATCCATAATAACAGTTAACAGGGGAAATAACAGATCATGATGAAGAATGACAAATGAAGAAAGTTGTTTATGGTTCTTTTGTTGATCAGATCGACAGTTAACAGATTTTTAACTAGATGATGAATCAGAAAACAAATTAAATATAAAACTTGGGAGTGATACACAGGAGTTTAATCTGTAATCTGTCTCCACTCAGTGATTTTGTGATGTATCAGATCAATCCGATCAGCTGCAGCATCCAATCAATAACTGATATACAATAAGGGGGCCTGTCAGCCAGTAAAAGACTTCCGTGAAGGCTGCTCTCATGTGTCCTCGCTCATGGCTCCTCAGAGATCCTCCTTGCTCCTCGCTCCTCGCTCCTCGCTCCTCGCTCCTCGGAGCAGAAATAAGAGACTTGAGACGGCCGGCAAGATGGCAGACCGGAAACAATTTCTGGGTAAAGCGAGAAGCAAGGAACAATCAAATAAGGGAACTGAGATGCACCCTGTCTCTACCTGTCTGTCTCTGTTGTCTGCTGACCTCTGACCTCTGCTCTCTGTATGTAGTCATGTACTGAGCGTGTGCGGGCGGCGTGTGTGATCCAGGCAGCCTGGAAGTCGTATCAGACCAGACGCAGAGTGAAGAGCCTCAACAGAGCAGTCAGCACGCTGCAGAAGAAATACAGGTAGCAGAAACTCCAACTGAATGATAATGTTGCTCCGTAACTGCTGAATGTGGAAATAAGCAACTGTTTGCTAACAAGTTCAAACAACAAGTTAAAAGCTGATGATGTGTCAGTGTTGTGTTCACTACTTGTTTCTGCTGAAAACTCAGACAAAAAATCAGTTACTGCAGGTTTAAATACAGAGCTGGAGTCAGGATGTCCCTCCTTGTGTGTGTCAGGGCTCGGAGGAGACAGCAGCAGCAGCAGAAGGAGGCGCAGCATTGGGAGGAGGAGTTAAAGTACCAGGTGAGAGTGTATGAGTACTACTACAGTACTAACATGAGATCAGAAATAATAAAACTATTAAAATGTGTGTTTCAGGTGTGTGTGAGGCGCCAGCAGGCGAGGAGGGAGTTCCACCAGAAACAGAGACAACTGCTGCAGCTGCTGCCTGCTGGTACAAACACAACTAATGTTGTTACATGTTCTGCTTTTGTTTGCACTGTTCAGGAGGTGATAATAAATCCAACTTCCAGGTTTCTTTCAGTCAAACAGATGTGATGGACGACTGCAACAAACACAACAACAAACACAACAACAATCAACCGCAGACAAACCAACATGTCCAGACTTCATTTGTGTTTGTGGAGTTCAAGTTTATTTGTCACACAACCAAAAATCAATTCACGCATATAGTTTAATGAAATGTCGTCTCTACAGGGTCCAGTGCAAGTTAAACATACATATAGACAAAAGGAACAAAACACAATAAATATACAGTGTATATATATAAAAAACAAATACAGAACTTATGAATGGATTTTTAGAAATGAGCAGTTTGAAAAATACCAAAATGGTCCTTTAAAGACCTGCAGTGTAAAGGGGCTGACGCACACACACACACACACACACACACACACACACACACACACTCTTCCTTCTTAATGTTCTTTCTTGTCTTTGATGTTTTCAGACCAGGTGCAGTCGTACCTGCAGGAGTGCGAGCGTCGTGCAGCCGTGTTGATTCAGAGCGCCTGGAGAGGCTTCAGAGAGCGACGACGCTACAACAGCACACACCGACACACACTGAGACGCACACACACACAGCAGCAGGCTGCCAGGACGCTGCAGAGAGCGGTAAATAAACACACACACACACACACACACACTTTTACACCTGGCTGATGTTTCCCTCTTTCAGGTACGTCACTTTCTGCAAAAACGACGAGCAGCAAAAGCCCCGCCCACCCCGGCTTTCTGGATTGGTCAGAATGGTTTGACGGACAGCCGGAGGGCAGAGCTAAAGAGACAGGTGGAGGAATACATCGCTGTGCATCCTGTAAGAGATTAAAACAGCACTTTAGATTTCATTTTGTCCAAATGATTACCCATGATGCTTTGCTGCCGAGGTCTGACATCACTGTGTCTGTAGTCGTCCCGTACGTGTCGTCAGGAGTGCGAGCGCCTCCATGAGGAGGTGCAGCTGCTGCTGCTGTCGGAGCTGCAGAGAGGAGAACAGCAGAGGATTGAGGAGCAGAGGAGGGAGGCTCTGCTGGCTCACACACACACACAGCTGGAGCTGCTCAGAGGTCTCACACACACACACACACACACACAATTAGTGGTTAATTGCAATTATTTCTAATAAATAAGTAAAAACCAACTTCACTCAGCAGTATGTTGTGTTGTTCACTTCCTATGTTTAAATAAATAAACAAAACAAATGTAATATCATTATTTATTCAGTATTTTTCTTTTAGCGGCCTTTAACAAACACAAACAGCATCTCAGAGTCGAGTGTTCAGACATGTCTGTAAAAACACTGGAGACATTTTTAGACAGCACAGATTTCTGCGTTGGAAAATTGACTGTAGAAGAAGGTTTTGGTGAATTTTATACACAATATGACACCAGCAAATGCTCATGGGAGCTGTAGTTTTTTTGTGTAATGAAAATGAATCGTCGTTTAACTTTGTTAAAGTTGTGGTTGGCGGTTATATAAATGTGTGATTTGGGGTGTGTAGCTGACCTGACCCATCATATAAAACCTACATATCTGAACCTGATCCTCGTCCTCCTGATCTACCAACAGGTGCGGCAGATGCCTTGAATCATCATCTCTTCTTGTCTCCCCACAGATGCCCCGCCCCTCTCTGTTGTCACGGCGACAGATGCAGAGTCCTTCCTGAGCCCTTCGGGTCCCATCGGCGCTCGTGCCCGTGACGCCCACAATGCAATGCTGCAGGCGAGCCGGCTGCCCTGGTGGAGGACGCTGGGAGACAGGGACGCGGTCGACACGTCTGACCCCTCCCACCTGCAGGAGCTGGAGGCGGAGCTTGGAGGGCTGTATGTAGGAGGGTCAGCAGCAGGAGTGACGTTATAAAGTGGTATAAAGCCTGATGATGTCATTTGAGTCATTGTCAGCTGGGACAGAAGACTACAAATTTGAAAAAATTCTGGGGGTGGAGTCAGTGTGGAATAAAAGGACGATATTTCTGGTTCTGCTGCATCGATTTTCATATTTTTTACTTAAACTGTCGTCAGAGTCTGACAGTGTTTTAGGAGATAAATTACAAATCTGTGAAGGACTTTTTTCACTTTTTTAACTTAATAAAGAAACTTTTTTAACTTGATTGGATCAAACTGAGACAACTCTGTCACGTCTAACCCTCCGTGTGATCACTCATTATAAATGGCAACAGGGCTGCAAATAACGATTATTCACTGTCAATTCATCTGCCCATTATTATCTCAATTAATCAATTTATAAAATGTCAGAAAATGAAAAATGCCCGTTATTATTTGCTAGGTGACGTCTTCAAATGTCTTGTTTTATCAGATTAACAGTCAAACAACCAAAGATCCTCAGTTTACTGTCATGAATGACACAGAAAAGCTTCAAATTCTCACATTTAAGAAGCTGAAACCAGCAAATTTTTGCATAAAAAATTACACAAAACGATTATTCAATAAGCAGAATAGTTTGTAAAAAACTTGAAAAAGTTTGTAAATGTGACAACAAAATGATGAATTCGGCTGCATTAAAACACAGAAAGCAGGTTGTTTATTGTCTGAAAGAGGACGAGAAGAAGAGACTTTTTCCTCTTGTTTAGTGTGGACGAGATCTTTATGAAAATGACTCACAAAAACAGCATTTTAAAAAGTCTTTAGTGTTTAGTGGATGTGGTGTCAGACTGCCTCGTGTGCCTCTCCCTCAGTCTGTGGTTTTATTTACCACCCAGAATGTCTTTCAGCATTCAGAAAGGTTCGGGTTAACTGGTGACGACTGACCGGCAGGTTGGTGATAAAATGTAAAGATCTCCATCTCCCTGCAGGTGAAACTATACGAGTTTCATACAGACAGGAAACAACTGATATGATTAAGAAATAGAAATGATTGATGTTTTGTGTTTAAAAGTTCATTTTTGATTTTGGAAACAAAACAATCTCAACTCAAGTTCAACTGAAGCTTGTAGTCCTAAAAGTGCTCAGAAACCTGTAAAGAACTCCGTCTGCTGTATGATAGAAAGCTCCTGAAACAAGCAAGTAAGTGGGACTTTGAGTTGAGGTGCTGTTTTCAAAAGTGTCTTGTGTCAACAGGAAGTGAGGAGATAAAGGCACCATTAATGAGACTGACATGAGTTTCCTGAGCGGAGAGTGAACACCTGTCTGCAGGTGTTTTCATGCAGGTAGGGATCAAATAAAGACAGATATAAATACATCTATTGATAACAAATAGAAATGGTTGCTGTGATGTTTTATGATTGCAGTAATGAGCATCAGACAGCAGAGGGAGCAGCTCCTGCACCACAGCATCATACTGGGAAGACTTTTTCTTCCCAGGATGGTTCAGGGAGGAGGGGGCGTTTGTTTTCCTCCTGTGTGCAGCCTTTATGGACGGTGCTTGTTTTGGAGACACCTTCACACTCTGTACACTGATGTTTTTACTCATTAAACAGATCAATACTTAAATCTTTTCGCAATAATCTGTAAAAGTGTCGTATGATGTGACATCAGGATAAAAGTCTGAGGAGAAAACTTTGGAGCGTGTGTGTGCAGTGTGTGTGTGTGTGATGTCAGAGACAGCCCGGCGTGCTGAGCTGTGTATCGATCACACACATTGATTATTGATCGGAGCTGCTGGCCAGCAGAGGCTCAGCTGGAGTTACATAAGCAGCTGCCTGCCCGTCTGTCTGTCAGAGAAACAACTGCAAGAGAACAACGCTGGAGACGAGCAGGTCAGAACTCACAGTACTTTACTCGAGTATTTCCACTTCCACTACATTTAAATCTCAAATATTACTGTTTTTACTTTTATTTGGCAGTTTTAGTTACTAGTGATTTTGATTAAGATTTCTATATACAAAACAGCTTATAAAATATAATTTGTTATAGATTTATCTGCCCAAAAGTATACAAAACGATGTTTACCCATGAATGCATCTGTAATGATCAAATAATATAATATACTGTATATAATGTCCTTTATATTAAGTACTTTTGATACTTTTTGCTGAAAGTACTTCTGTGCTTTTGCTTAAGTAGAATTTTGAATGCAGGACTTTTACTTGTGTTTAAGTGTTTATCAGTAAAATCTGAAAAGTAAAAATATCTAAATATGTAGTAAATAGCAAGCAAGCAAACAGACAGACAGAAACAGAGTTTTAAGGTGCTCTTTAAAGATTTGACTGATTTGTGGGAGTCTGTTCATCACTTGTAGTTATTAGCTTGAAGCAGCCAAAAGTGTCTGCTCTGATGATGAGAGGTCAGAGGTCAACACCTCCCTTAAATACAGAGATGCCTGGCTGTGACTGGTATGTACAGTACAGAGTCAAAGTTTAAAATCAGAAAATCAATGTAGAGAAACTAAAACTGGGTGTTTAGTTATTCGTAGAGTTGAAATAGAGAAGATTTGCTGAAGCAGGTGAACGAGATGATGCTGCAGTCGATGTGTGATGTAAATAAAGCATCAATGACTTTTTCTGTCTCTCCAGACTGAAGAACTCTGAACTCTCCATCCACCCGTGGATTGTGTGAAATACAAGGGGTCTCGGGGGGTCTGGGCCTCCTTAATTGACAGTTTGGACCTCCTGAAAATCTTTGAAATTTATAAAAGTCCTTTATTTAAAAAAACTTTATTTGAATGTGGAGCGGAGCAGCGGTGAGCTGAAGGGGTTAAGACTCAGAGGAATGTGGGGAGGCAGGAGGAGCTTTTCATTTTCCACCTTCACTACTTCTTCTTCTTTTCTCCATCCAGAACTTCGTCGCTTCCTCCTCTTCCTCAGGACTTCTTTGACTCGAGGTTGCCACGGAGATGCCGGGGACTCTTCCCAGGTTTCCCAGCATGCCGCGGGGGGTGACCATGCCCACCTTGCTGAATGTGTCGATGCCCAGAGGTGTCAGCTCCCCCAGTTTACCCAGAGGCATCACCATGCCCAGTCTGCCCAGTCTTCCCAGTTTACCCCGCGGCGTGACCATACCCAGTCTGCCCAGGGGGATGTCACTACCGAGGGCCGTCGCCATGCCGACCGTATCCCAGGCTCCTCGGAGGCTGCTGCAGGACTGCTGTGCTGTGTTGGACCATCAGACACCCGGAGGTAACAGAAACTCCTCATACTGTTATAAAACTAATGATAATGATAATTATCTTTGTTTGTAGGACTTTAAACGTGCTTCACAGCTGATTCACCGCAGTGGTTCAGTATTTCAGATAGTTTTGGTTTTGTTGGTCTAGATTTTGAGTCATTATTCTTTAGGGGCAGCGATTAAGTTCAAACATAAAGCAGATTGTTTCAGCAGTTTTTTGGGGGGGCTGATATTGTGCAGAGATGGTGACAACACGTGTTTTTGATCTGTTTTTGTTTGTATAACAGTTTTAGGGTTGTATCTGACAGCAGATGATTCCTGTCAGTAATCCATACACAATAAACAGTAGCCTGCTTCATTTATGGTTGAAGCTGAAGTTCTGTTATTGACACAAATCTGTTCTGGTCAGATTGGACAAATAAATAAAACTGTTCAATGCTGTTGAATTTTTTAAAAGTTATTTTTCTCTACTCTTAAAACCTGAACTTATAAAACCAAAACTATGTGACTGGACAGATTCCTCTCAAGTGAAGATATAAAATAAATGTTTTTATAGCAATTTGGCTTTTAAATGGTGTGTTTTATTGTATTATTATAGTTTTATGTCCTCCTGCTCACAGTAAACACTAAAACAACAGTTCTGCAGGGCTCTGATATTTTTCTCTGCTTCTGCTGGAATGATGAATAAATCCAGAGCAGATTATAGAGCTGAGCTGCTGCACATGGCCCAGATCACACACACACACACACACACACACACACACTCTCACACACACACACACAGAAATCTCTCAGCGTTAAGAGCTGGTAAGAATATTAATACTATTCTGTATTAAATCTGGTTTTTTTTCGTTTCAGTGACAACAAACACACAAAAAATTAACATGAAAATCTCCAAAATATTTTCAGGAATTATAAAGAAAAAGCTGTGATTCACTGAACGTGGAGATACGAGGTTTTTACCTGACAGTGATGACGGTGAATGAAAGTGGGCGGGGTCTTGTGTGTGTGTGTGTGTGTGTGTGTGTGTAAAGGATTAACTACAAATATGTGTGTGTGATGGAAGTGACTCTGTGGATGTGAGCTGCAGGAGTCGTCTTCATGTACGGTGAGAGATATTAACATTTACTTTTTAAAATTATTTTTACTTATCTTAATGTAGTATCATCAGTACTAAAAGTCAGAATAATACAATTATTTTAAGTCAAAACTATAAAAACAGAGTTATAAATAATTGATATTAACAACAAATATGGCAACAGTAAATTAAAAGTTTAAAGGTAGACACAGGTGTAGAAATGAGAAAAGAGGAGTCGTCATCACTATGAAACCGAATCCCTCGTTTTTTCAATCTTGACATACCATTATGTTACTTTTAAAGGTCATTTAAACGACTAATTAATGGATTGTAACATATTGGGGTAATTTAATGGGTTTTTTGCAGTTTAAGGGGTTTTTAGTTTGGACTAAAGCAACTAAAATATTATTACAGGGTTAAAAAAAATACCAAAAGCACAAGAGAACTAAGTCAAATTATGAGATTCAGTGTTGATTGATCTCATTCAACATTTTGGCATTCATTGAAATTATGGTGTAAGTGAAAATAATGACAGAACATGACGACATTTTGATTTATGTCAGATTTTATAATTCTGAAGTCTAAATTATGAATTTATAAGTTAAAATATGAAGTCAAAATTATATCATCAATAAGTTAACCACTTATTAAAATGACTTAGAGACACTTAGTCAAAATTATGACTTACTACATAAAAACTATGAGATTTCTTTGGTCAAAATGATCAGAACTGTGAGCATTAAAACAGAATTATTAGACAGTCAAAATTTTAGCTTTTTTAAGTCAAAATGTCAATTTATGAGATGCTAAATCAAACTTATGGGATGGAAAAAATTCCAACTTAATATCTGACTCTAATATCTGCAGCTAGAGACCCGAGCTGACGCTCAGACACAGTTTAACCTGCAGTGACTTCACTGTATTTCTGCACTTTACAGGCAGCATATATTTATTCTGGAGTCAGTCAGCACATTTTTCTCTGCTGCTTAAAAACTACGAGCTTTTTACTAACAGCTGCTATCAACCACAGAAAGTTCTTCTTCTGCTGCTTCTGCTTCAAAACTGGTCCAACTTCACAAACATCAAAACTGCATAAAATACTAACTTATGAGCACTGGATCCTAGAAAAACATGTTACAGAACATTTGGAAAGTAATTGTAAACCTTTCCTGCATATAAATTGAAAATTTACCTGTTGATGATAAATTGAATTATACTTTTTTTTAAATGGTAGGGTCCCTTATAAACAATACAAACAGTTAACAGTGAGAAATACCAAAATAGTAAACATACAAAACCTTATAAGTATCAATTAGTCTCTCACATATCTCAGAATTTAAACTTGCAATGACATTGTTTGTTTTTTGAAATATTTAATCTAGTTTTATCTTTTGGTGGAAATGGTCCTTTATTTAGTTTTAACTGTCAGAAATAATTGACTCATTACTAGTGAAGAAATGTGCTTTTTTACTTGTTATTTTGATGACTTCTCAACACGTACCAGCAGGTCTGCTGGTCTGTTTTGGTAATGTCGCAGTGTGTGTTTCTACCAGACTGGATCAGCAGGATTTAAACACAGGTTGTGTGTTGTGCCTTGCTCAGCAGCACTCCAACATGTCACATGTCTGCTGCGGGGATTGAACCTGCGTCCCTGCAGAGACAGCGCAGACTCTTTAAGCTCTGCTAACTAAAAAACAACAATATAAACACATTACGCAACAAGCCACTGGAGGATTAACGCTTAAGACGTAGTATCACTGCTGCTGCATTGCAGTCTGTGTGTGTGTGTGTGTGTGTGTGTGTGTGTGTAATCTCCCAAAACCTGTCACACTGGACATACAGAGATAAAAAAACTGAAGAAAAATCTGGAATTGAAGAGAAAATAAGAGTGGCGCCCCCATGTGCCTGTAAAGCTCATTACACAGCAGAATTTTTTTTTGTCTGCTACAGAAACATATCTGCTCTTCTCTTGATTTGAGAAAAATTCAGAAACCAAAAGGGAAAAAACAAAAATCCAGCTCTATATGTATATTCTGGGGCTCTACTGGAATATCTTATTTATCTTATACTGGCCCTTTATGCAGCCCCTCAGTTCAGCCTCTGTCTGAAACAGGCCGTTTTAGCTCCTGTCTCTTTAAGGCCCCCCTCCTGATGAGCCCGCTCTGTTCTGATTGGTCAGCTTCAGGAAGCTTCCTCCGGCTCCGGAGGCTACGTAAACAAACTATAGTAGCAGGATTTCACTTCTTTTTCTCCTTCTTTACTCCAAATGTCAACTTCTCAAATCCATCCGTACATGTTGGAGCTGAATCAGATCTGAGATATGAGAGTGGACAACGTGAACAACACATGGAAACACCTTAGCAACCATCTTAGCAACCACCTTAGCAGCCAAGGCTGCAGAACGGACAGCTGTCTATGAGTATGTGCAACAAGCTGACATCATCTTGTCAGAAAGGTAGAAGAAAATGTTGCCGACGAAGTGTTCAGAGCAGGTTGAAGCCCTGACTTTTGACGTGCAGGCAGCATTTCTACATACGTTCACCTCAAGTTTTGGAACTTTGACCATGTTTAACATCCGACATCAGAACAGGAAATAAACAACAGAAAACGTTAAATACCGTTCCATCCTCTGCTTATGTAGCTGGAGTCCTTATTGACATACAGCAATTCAAATGTTTGCATGAAGCGATAACGTGTCGTTCTATCACAGGCAGAGCAGACAGTTACACTGAGCCTGATAGCATCCTGCCACACAACACAAGAGCCACAACACTCTTATCTAACATCCAAACATGAACATGAACTCTTGTCCTACCCCTCAGCGTGATGAACGAGCCTCCTTTTTCCAGTTTTTGATTTGCTGTTGAACTTCACTCTAAGATTTGTGAATGAAACACTTTTACTGAACAACATTGTGAAGTTAATGTTCTCTCTCTCTGTTCAGGTCTGTGTGGATGCTGCTGGGCGCTGCGTCCTCGCTACAAGCGACTGGTCGACAATATTTTCCCAGAAGACCCAGAGGTAAACACAGATCATATGTTTCTACGTTTTGGAGACAACAGTGGTGGATTGTGGATGTAACTTGTGTGTTACATGTGTGTGATCAGGACGGGCTGGTGAAAGCCAACATGGAGAAGCTGACGTTCTTCGCTCTGTCGGCTCCGGAGAAACTCGACCGCATCGCTGCGTACCTGTCAGAGCGTCTGACCAGAGAGCTGAACCGCCACCGCTATGGGTTAATACACACGAATACACAACAACACACACACACACACACACACACATTTAACATCCATTCAACATGTGTATGATTGTTTTTCTTTTTCGTTTCAGGTATGTGTGTATAGCGATGGAGGCGTTGGAGCAGCTGCTGCTCGCCTGTCACTGTCAGAGCATCAACCTGCTGGTGGAGAGTTTCCTCAGCACGCTGCGTCTGCTGCTGGAGACCGACAAACCACACCTCCACATCCTCGCCACCAACTCTGTATGTACTACACAACGTACTACACTTTGTACTACATAACAATGGTGGAAAGTCACTAAGTACATTTACTCAATTTTGAGGTACTTGTACTTTACTTGAGTATTTCCATGTGATGCTACTTTATACTTCCACTCCACTACATTTCAGAGGGAAATATTGTACTTTCTACTCCACTACATTTATTTGACAGCTTTAGTTACTTTTCAGATGAAGATTTGACACAATGGATAATATAACAAGCTTTTAAAATACTTATACTTATGTACTTTTACTGCAATACTTTAACTACATCAAGCTCATAATACTTATGTACTTTTACTGCAATACTTTAACTACATCGAGCTCATAATACTTATGTACTTTTACTGCAATACTTTAACTACATCGAGCTCATAATACTTATGTACTTTTACTGCAATACTTTAACTACATCGAGCTCATAATACTTATGTACTTTTACTGCAATACTTTAACTACATCGAGCTCATAATACTTATGTACTTTTACTGCAATACTTTAACTACATCGAGCTCATAATACTTATGTACTTTTACTGCAATACTTTAACTACATCGAGCTCATAATACTTATGTACTTTTACTGCAATACTTTAACTACATCAAGCTCATAATACTTATGTACTTTTACTGTAGTAGAATTTTCATATGTGGGACTTTTACTTGTAATGGAGTATTTTTACATCGCTGTATTGGTACTTTAACTTACGTCATATTTGTACACCCAGATGTGTGATTACCAGTGTGCCAGGAGGACACGTATATATATATGTGTGTGTGTGTGTACATATGTATATATAATCCTTAAACCTTGATATTTGCACAGTAAAACAGGGATTATCTGAGTGTGTAACAGCAGGTTAATCTCTGCTGGCAGAACAACTGTTAATCTCTTTTCTTCCGTTCTGTCCTCTTCTTCTCTCTTTTTTTAATTCCTTTTTCTTCCTTTTCTTTCTTCATCTTTCCATGTTTCCACCTCTCGTTGATTCACACCCCTGGTTGTTATTTTACTGCAGATATTGTATGTTATGTTTTTATTGCATTAAAAGTCACTGTCCTGTATTTACTTTTCTTATTATTAAGGTAATATTAAATCACAGTTATTTATTGGTGCTGATGTAACAATAATAACAGTTAACGGGTTGATTTTGTGTTATGTTAATGTTTTTTTTTCTTGTGTAGTTTGTGAAGTTTGCAAACATCGAAGAAGACACGCCGTCGTACCACCGCAGCTACGACTTCTTCGTGTCTCGCTTCAGTGAGATGTGTCACTCTGACCACGAAGACCCCGACGTCCAAAACAAGTCAGTCTGTTAACATAACAGTCTGCTACATTTCTGCTGTGTCCGCCATTCAAATTGAGTGTACGAATGTGTGTGTGTGTGTGTGTGTGTGTGTGTTCAGGATCCGTGTGTCGGGGATCCGCGGCCTGCAGGGCGTGGTCAGGAAGACGGTGGACGACGAGCTGCAGGTGAATATTTGGGAGCCCCGTCACATGGAGCAGATTGTCCCCGCCCTGCTGGTCAACCTGCAGCAGCACACACACACCAACAGGTAAAAACACACACACACACACACACTGACATATACACGCCAACAGGTAAAAACACACACACACACACACACTGACATGTACACGCCAACAGATAAAAACACACACACACACTGACATATACACGCCAACAGATAAAAACACACACACCAACAGGTTATGACCTCAGTTTTTCTACAGTTAATTAAATGTGATTCCACAAGTGTGTGTGTGTGTGTGTGTGTGTGTGTGTGTGTGTGTGTGTGTGTGTGTGTGTGTGTGTGTGTGTGTGTGTGTGTGTGTGTGTGTGTGTGTGCGTGCGTGCGTGCGTGTGTGCGTGTGTTTGTGCGTGCGCAGTGAGTCTCCAGCAGAGCAGACGGAGGTGTGTTTCAGGGAGCTGTTGGGCCGAGCTGCTTATGGACACATTAACAACGCGATCAGACCTGTGCTGATGTAAGACACACACACACACACACACACACACACACACACACACATACACACACACATACACACACACTATGGTAGTAGTAGCAGTAGTAGTAGTAGTATTAGTATCAGTATCAGTGCTAACAGTAGTTAGTTGCTGGAGCTGTAGTAGCAGTGTCACTGATCATAGCTGCAGTGGTAGTAGAAGAAGAAATAGCAGTAGTAGTAGCAGTAGTAGCAGTAGCATTAGCAGTGGTGGTAATGGTAGTACAGTAGTACACAGTAGTACAGTACCTCTGTGTGTTTTCAGGCACCTGGACAGTCACAGTCTTTGGGAAGGACGAAGCTTTGCTGTTCAGTGTTTTCAGATCATCATGTACTCAATCCAGGTTAGTACTAACACTGTCGCTACATGTTAGACACTGCATTACCACCTAGTACTACTCTGTACTACTAATACTACACCACTACCTGGTACTTCATCCAGGTACTAATATATAACCCCAAAACAATATTCTTCTTAACTTTCTTAACTGTACTTTTCTTAATTTTACTATAACACTACTGTACTGTACTGTAATAAAGTGCTCTTAATTTAACTTACCTGTACATAACTTACATAATATCTGAACTGAACTGTGCTATAACTTAAATTTGCTCAGTTTTACTGAACGATTCTTTACTGAACCTATCTGTACTTATCTGAATTTAAGTATACTCTAACTTTACTTAAGTGTATTTAAAGGTGCTTGACTGTACTTAATTCTATTTAATTTTAACTGACCTGAACTTAACTCTCTTATCTTCAGTCCCAGCACTCCCACCTGGTGATCCAGCAGCTGTTGGGTCACCTGGACGCCAACAGCCGGAGTCCAGCTTCAGTCAGAGCCGGGATCGTAGAGGTCCTGTCTGAAGCTGCTGTTATAGAAGCTACAGGATCTGTAGGTCAGTCAGTGACCTCCGTACTTTTCTATTTACGTCTTACTGTGTACACATATTTACATATAGCCGTTACTGCTACTACTAGTGTTTAAATTATCTTTGTAGGTCCCACAGTGCTGGAAGTCTTCAACACGTTACTGCGACAGCTCAGGCAGAGTGTTGACTACCAGCTGACTGGTTACTATGACAACGCCGGAAAACGCAAAACAACGTCAGCTGAGGAGAAAACGCTCCAGGACGCTGTCATTAAAACTATCGGTCAGGACCGGAGCGTCTTTTGTTCTTGTTCTTTGGTAGTTTAGAGTTTGTCGGCATCACTTTATTTGAATCTGTGTTTTCTGTCCAGGGTCCTTCGCCAACACGCTGCCTGTCTACCAGAGGTCAGAGGTCATGCTGTTCATCATGGGGAAGATCCCTGTTCCTGGTATCTACCCTGCCCTGGGGTCACCCAACGCCGGGTACCAGTCACACAAGTTCAATTCCCCCTCTTCACGACCGATTTTACATGTTTTAAATATTTAGAAACAGGAAATAAATTTAAAAAAAAAAATTGATTAAATGTCTTTTTATGTCTTTCTGTGTCTCAGGTTTGAAGGCAGCAGAATGATCCAGGTGATGCTGTTAAAGTCTCTCCTCCAGGTGAGTTCAGTTTTTCAAATTTCAGATTAGGGAAGTATCCCACCCTCCCCATCTACATACCTACCAAACTACCTGTCTGCCTACCTATTGACTACCTGAATATGTACTGAACTTGCTTCCTTTTGAAATACCAACTTACCAAACTACCCATCAAATGTATCTACTACTACTTGTTAACCTATCTACCTACCTCCCAAAATACATTACCAAAGTACCTGCCAAACTATCCACCTATTGAACTACTTGCCCAACTGTCTACTTACCTCCCTACAGACCTACCTACTGAACTACTTACTGAATCACCTACCTATTGAACTTGCCGAACATCTAACTACCAACTAAATAAAATGTATCCTCAACAGACAACAGACAACAGACAACAGTACTCTGTTCTTTGACCTGTTCTTACACCACTATAATGGTTACTGAAAATATTGACTCGGTTGTTCTTAACTCTACAACTACTGGTCAGACTAAAAATACTGTAGATACTCCTGATCCCCAGAGCATCAACAATCTGGATGTTACTGACCTCATAACCTTTGCTCTGCCTCCACCATCAGGACAAACTTGACATTTACATTTTGATTTGTGTTATTTTATGGTTTTAGACAGACCCCTTTCTACAGTTATTTCCATTTTGTAGTTTTGCCTTTCATATCTGTGTGAGAGACTCGTGTGTCATCTTCATCCATCCAGGTATCTGATCGTTATGAAAGCAGTAACCTGTTGACGGCGCTGCCCTCGTCCTTCTTGGAGCCTCTGCTCTCCTTCACTCTGATGGAGGATCCAGAGATCCGTCTGCTGGTTCTCTCCATCCTCACTTCGCTCATCGACCGACGCCACAACGCCACCAGGCTCAGCACCACCAGGTCACTCCTCCACAGACATAATACTGACATCAGAGAGTATTGATCCCTGTGGGTAAACTGGG